>ML306447.1:958-179005 GCA_005239505.1 Nicotiana paniculata | reverse complement strand
CAGGGAGTGTATACCCTTGATTGGCATCGACTACGGGAGTGTATACCCTGCGTCGGGAAAGGAAATCCACCAGGGACTGTATACCCTTGATTGGAAAATAAGACATCAACCAGGGAGTGTATACCCTTGATTGGAAAATAAAACATCAACTAGGGAGTGTATACCCTTGATTGGAAAAGAAAACATCAACCAAGGAGTGTATACCCTTGATTGGAAAAGAAAACATCAGCCAGGGAGTGTATTCCCTTGATTGGAAAAGAAAACATCAACCATCTAGTGTATACCCTTTATTGGAAGAGAAAACATCAACCATGGAGTGTATACCCTTGATTGGAAGAGAAAACATCAACCAGGGAGTGTATACCCTTGATTGGCATCGACTACGGGAGTGTATACCCTGCGTCGAGAAAAAGTGTAATTGGGGATTGAAGGCCCCGTACTACTTTGAGTTATTTTTAACTTAAATTCTTCATCTCTTCTTCTTCTTCTTCTTCTTCTTTTATTTTTATTTTCTTTTTATTTTTTATGCGTGCGGAAAATTTCTTGGAGAAAACTTCCCTTTCTTCAGAGTCAATGCTGCAGAGCTCCTTCTAGCCCTTGCGCAAATTTCTTTTGGTTGCACCTGCTTGTTTCATGGTTGCTTTTGAGTTGCACCTGTTTCCTTCAAACAAATAACAATTCGTTAGTTTGAAACGGTGGTTGGTTTATCGGCCTTGATTTTCAACTGCTTGTCTTCAGTTCTTTTGATGAAGACCTCAAACATTTGCTTGTTTGCTGGGGATTGGGTTTCATCTCTGATCCCGGGGACCTTGTCTTTCTGGATGGCAATTGGTCACGTGGGATCCAGTATCCTGGCTTTGTTTTTCCTTTGTAGGCTNTTAGTCGTGTGGGACTTAACCTTTCCAACTTTATTTTGCTTTTATTGGCTTTTCACTTCTGACTTTTCTTCCAATTGTAACTTTAAGTCATTTGGAATAATTCGGCTTTTCAAACCTAGCGAAGATGGTTAGCCACGCGGGGCTCAACCTTTCAACTGCATTCGCCTTTATGGGTACTTCAATTTGATTTTCTCCTTTCAAGGTTTTGAGCTTGAATCATCGGCCATTGTGGCCAGTCGGGATCGACTCGATGCCCCTGACGAGGCTAGGTGCCTTTTGCATATTTAGCTGGGTCAAACGAGAGCCCTATAAATCAATCTTGCCATCTTTTCTTTGCCTTAGTTTCGGGATAGAGTTAGACCGAAAGGGATTCAAAAGAAAAATAAATGACAGAATGGACAACGAATTTAAACAAGAGGTGTCCCTTTCGGGGAAAGGAAAGAAGGAGTTATCTGGAGTGCATGCGGACTTCAATGAACATGACATGCCCTTTGGACTGGATGTCAGATCCGTGTAAACCGTCCGACTCTCAGAAATTCATCATGACTATTACCTCGAGATTGAGAAACCTTGCCCCGTACTGTGTCCATGTCAGTGACCCATTATCCTTTTCGATCAGTGGTGCCCTTTGCGGGTTTTCACCAACTAACCTCTCTCATTTCTCTTCTCACCATTGCCTTGTAGTGCTCTTTGCGAGTTTTCACTAACAAGATTCTCTCATTTTTAATTTCTCTGCTTAGCGTCGCCTCACGGTGCCCGTCTGGATTTTCGCCAATGAGACTCTCTCATTTTAATTTCTCTCATTTGCTTGTATTTGGATCCAAACAACTGTATCCTCCAATTTTGGACATCTTTGCCGATTGATCGGAAGGACTTGAACAGGGTTTTTGGTGAAAAGAATTTATGTTGAATTACAACTTTGGAACCTTTCAGGCGACACATTGCCGAATCTTAACACTTGCCCCAGCTTAAACTCTTGGGGAAATGTGGATTTTTATTTTGGTGTGACTGAACCCCAGGAAGAGGCTGCCTACATATCCTTTCAGAATCAAGTCGAACGTAGTTCAGGATGTTTTGGTTTTTTTTTTTTCGTTTTTGATGATTTGTTTTTATCTCTTTTTTTCTCTCTTATTTTTTTGATTTTTTTTCCCTTTTTTTTTTTTTATCATTTTTTTAACACTTTTTTTTTTGTTTTCCAATAACACTTTCGGGTTCCAAAGAGGGTAATCAAAGAAAAGTAACCAGCTCAAAGGGTTTGCAAAAGGGTTAATGGTGTTTGGGTAGCGAGAATGAAAGCCTTCGTCATCCCAAGCGGAGAACATTTGAAAACATATATGGAGGATCAAACATAGTACCTTTTGACGGCATCTGCATTGACAGCCGTTTCGGGGTCATTTCCTTCGATGTCCCCCAGGTATAATGATCCTTTTGGTAAAAATTTCCTTCTGATGTATGGACCTTTCCAGTTTGGGGAGACTTTTCCTTTCGCTTCTTCGTGGTGCGGGAGGATACGTCTTAAAATGAGTTTCCCGACTTCGAAGTTGCTAGGTCGCACTTTCTTGTTGTAAGCGCGGGCCATTCTTTGCTGGTATAATTGTCCGTGGCACACTGCGACCATTCGTTTCTCATCAATCAGAGTTAATTGCTCCAGTCGGGTCTTGATCCACTCATTGTTCTCAATTTCTACTTCGACAATAATCCGAAGGGAAGGAATTTCAACTTCAGCGGGTATTACGGTTTCAGTGCCATAAACCAATAGGTAAGGGGTAGCTCCAACCGATGTGCGCACGGTTGTGCGATATCCCAACAATGCAAAAGGCTTCTTTTTATGCCATTGCCCGGATATTTGAATCATTTTCCTGAGAATTTTCTTGATGTTTTTGTTTGCTGCTTCAACGGCGCCATTGGCTTCGGGCCGGTAAGGGGTCGAGTTGCGTTATGTTATCTGGAACTGTTCACATACCTCCCTCATCAAGTTACTGTTTAGATTCGCGACATTATCGGTAATGATAGTTTTTGGAATACCAAAACAACAGATGATATTAGCATGCACAAAATCCACCACCACTTTCTTAGTGACATCTTTGAACGTGACGGCCTCGACCCATTTTGTGAAATAGTCGATAGCAACCAAAATGAATCTGTGCCCATTTGAGGCCCTTGGATCGATTCGCCCAATGACATCCATTCCCCAAGTAACAAACGGCTAGGGTGCCGACATAGGATGCAGTTCTGATGGTGGCGCATGGATTAGGTCGCCATTTATTTGACACTTATGGCACTTCCGGACGAAACCGAAACAATCTTTCTCCATAGTCATCCAATAATATCCAGCCCGCAAGATTTTCTTTGTGAGGACGTACCCATTCATGTGGGGACTGTATACTCCTTAATGGACCTCGCCCATGATCCTTTCGGCTTCTTTGGCGGCTACACATCTTAACAGATTCAGATCGGGAGTCTTTTTATACAGTACTTCCCCACATAGGAAGAATTTGCTTGCGAGCCTTCAGATGGTTCTCTTTTGGTCTCCGTTGGTCTGCTCGGGATATTCTCTTGTCTTCAAAAATCTTTTAATATCATGATACCATGGTTGGACATCGGGTTCTACTTCGACCGTGTTGCAATAACCATGTCTTTTCTTGATTATGATCTCCAATGGGTCTATGCGAACATTACCCAGATAGGGCAGCATTGCAGCTAGGGTGGCTAGTGCATCGGCTAACTCATTGTGGCACCGAGGAATATATCTGAACTCGACGACTTTTAATCGCTTACTAAGATTCTCCACATGCTGTCTGTAGGGAAGGAGTTTAACATATCGAGTTTCCCACTCTCCCTGAGCCTTCTTAATGATCAAATTGGAGTCCCCCATGATCAACAACTCTTCTACATCCATGTCAATGGCCATGTTCATGCCCATTATACAAGCTTCATATTCAGCAGTATTGTTTGTGCAGAAGAAACAGAGGCGGGCTGTGGGAGGGTAGTGTTGTCCTGTGGGTGAAATAAAGATTGCCCCTATCCCAATACCTTTCGCATTGGCTTCCCCGTCGAAGAACATTTTCCAGGTGTCACCGCCTTCCGAGATTATCTCTACGGATTTGATTTCTTCATCCGGAAAATAAGTGCTCAAGGGTTGGTATTCATTATCAACCGTATTTTCAGCTAGATGATCGGCCAATGCTTGAGATTTCATAGCTGTGTGAGTGACATAGACAATATCAAATTCCGTGAGCAAGATTTGCCATTTTGCTAATATCCCGGTGGGCATTGGCTCTTGGAATATGTACTTCAAAGGATCCAGCCTCGTGATGAGGTAGGTGGTATAATGTCGGAGCTTCTGAGCAACCCAAGTTAGAGCCCAAGTCCTTTCTAACTGAGAATACTTGGCCTCGTAGCTTGTGAACTTCTTACTTAAGTAATAAATGGCCTGCTCTTTCTTCCCGGTTGCATCGTGTTGCCCGAGAACACACCGAAAGGAATTTTCTAGCACCGTCAGGTATAGGAACAAAGGTCTCCCTGGTTCTGGTGGGACTAACACTGGAGGATTTGACATTTATTCTTTGATCTTGTCAAAAGCGTCCTGGCACTCGTCTGTCCATTTGATGCCTGCATATTTTTTCAACAACTTGAATATAGGCTCGCATGTGGAGGTTAGCTGACCGATGAACCTGCTGATGTAATTCAACCTACCCAACAGACTCATGACTTCCTTCTTGGTTCTTGGGGGTGGGAGATCCCGAATGGATTTTATCTTTGTTGGTTCCAGCTAAATGCCCCGTCGACTAACTATAAATCTCAGTAATTTTTCGGATGGAACTCCTAAAGCGCATTTGGCTGGGTTTAATTTCAAATCATATCTGCGCAGGCGTTCGAAGAATTTCCTCAATGCTGCACATGGTCACTTTGGGTTTTGGACTTAATGATCACATCATCCACATACACCTCAATCTCCTGATGCATCATGTCGTGAAATGTGGCGGTCATGGCCCTCATATAAGTTGCCCTAGCGTTCTTTAAACCAAATGGCATGACCCGGTAATAGTATATTCCCCAGGGTGTAGTGAAGGCTGTCTTTTCTGCATCCTCTTCATCCATCAACACCTGGTGATATCCATCATAGAAATCGACAAAAGATTGTACCTCATGTTTGGCACAATTGTCAACTAGGATGTGTATGTTTGGCAGTGGAAAATTATATTTGGGACTTGCTTTATTCAGATCCTGGTAGTCGACGCATACTCGGACCTTTCCGTCCTTCTTAGGCACCAGAACCACATTGGCCAGCCAGGTGGTGTATTGGACCACTCGGATTACTCCAGCCTTTAGTTGTTTAGCGACCTCTTCTTTGATCTTGTCACTCATGTCTGTTTTAAATTTCCTCTGCTTTTTTTGGACAGGTGGATGACCGGGGTAGGTTGGTAATTTATGTACCACCAAGTCCATACTTAGTCCAGGCATGTCGTTGTAGGACCAAGCAAACACGTCTTTGAATTCAAATAGGAGTTGAGTCAAGGCGTCTCTAGTCTTTTCATCCGTGTGGACGCTTATCATGGTTTCTCGAATCTCTTCTTCATTGCCCAAGTTAACGGGTTCCGTTTCGTGTAAGTTTGGCTTAGGCTTATTTTTGAACTGTTCCAATTCTCGATTTATTTCCCTAAAAGCCTCTTCTTCGTCATATTCCAGTTCTAGATTCATTATTTCAAGGTTAGGCGGCGTATAAAGATCAGAGCATGAAATCCGCAAGCATGTCATGTTTTTTAAAGCCGCATTATTAGGACTGAAATATAAGAAAAAGTAAACAAAAATAAGGAAGAATAATAGACGATGGAATTTTGATTTCATTTCATTGAATTTGAACATAGGAGGGTTTACATCGGAATTTAAAGACAAGACTTTAAGAACACTTGAGTTACACCCTGAAATAACTCATAGTGCAGAAAGGATGGCAAAAGCTGAACTACCGGGACTCCCGCCTGACGGGGAATGGAGTAGCCTTCCAGTTTTGCAACTTGGCGTCAGGCCCCATATACTGTACTTCGGCAGTGCTGGAGCCTTCTCCTGGTTGGACCATACGTGCCTTCTTCTATTTCTTCGGCCGTGAAAGCCTCTTCCTCTTCCTCCACGTATTTTGGCTTGACAAATGATGCGGTGATGTGTGGGATCGGCTGAGGCAATACCCAACCATTCTTATTACGTTGGTCAGCCCATTGTTCATCTTCGGGAGTAGCTTGAAATCCTATTCCAAAAAACGTTTTATTGGTAGGCAAAGTGACGAGTTCTTTAATCCCTTGCAAGGACACCCCAAGCCCTTTTCCAGGTGTGTACCCATGTTAAATCATGTTGTTGGCAACCATAATTGACGCATTTGATAGGAAGGGTTGAGGGAACGGGGTTCCTTCCTCATGCTGGTCTGCAACCACAGTCTCGAAAGCCTGGTAGACTATGTGCTCGCTCCCCTCTCTTGCTTCCAGGCCTGAGGCTAATGGGTCCCTGTAAATAGATTGCTCGTCTTCCCCATGGACCACGATTTCCTGGTCCTCATATTTGAACTTAACCATCTGGTGGAGAGTAGATGGCACTGCCCCTGCCGCATGGATCCAAGGCCTTCCCAGGAGATAGTTGTAGGAAGTATCCATATCTATGACCTGGAATGTCACTTCAAAATCTACAGGGCAGATTGTCAAGACCAAATCAATTTCCCCGATCGTGTCTCCCTTGATACCATCGAATGCACGGACGCACACATTGTTGGGCCTGATTCTCTCAGTCCCGATCTCCATTCTTTGTAGGGTTGATAGAGGGAAAATATCAACCCAAGATTCACCGTCCATCATAACCCTTTTTCACAGAGTAACCTTCACATTTAACAATAAGGTGGAGAGCTTTGTTGTGGGAAGCCCCTTCCGAGAGAAAGTCATTCTTGCTGAATGAGATCCGGTTGACTTTAAAAAATCGTTCTGCCATTCTTTCCATTTTCTCAATGTGGTGTTGGCTGGAACGTATGCTTCGTTAAGGGTTTTGATCAGGATTTTCTCATGCTCGTTTGAATTTACCAGCAAGGATAGAAGTGAGACCTGAGTGGGGGACTTTCTGAGCTCCTCGATTATGGCGTATTCAGCGGTTTTCATATTCTTGAAGAATTCTTCTTCCTCTCCAGCACTGATCGGCCTTTTAAGCGGAAAACGTTTCAGCTTGCTTTTGTTTAGTTCTTCCAGGTTGAGGTATCTCTCTGATGAGTTTATATCGCCTGTTTCCCCAGTAACCTCTTTCCCTTTGTACGTCACCACCGTCTTGTGGTAATTCCAGGGGACGGAAGTAGTATTCTTCATGGGAGTTTGCGACGCGCGGCTAATAATCACGGGCTCATTCAGCCTTAGTGAAATTTTTTGCCCTCACGCCACATCCGTCCCTTTCGGAACGTACATTTTTGGGCCATTCATTATTGTCTTGTTGAATTGTAACCTTCTGGGAGGGCTCAACACACTTTGTTCCTTCCTGTGTGCCATGGGGATGTAAAGGAAAATGTCTTTAGAGGGTCCCCTATTTGTTTCAGTCTCAGCCTTTTCCGTGACCTGGGGGACTGGGTTACTCTTCTTCATCTCCTTGAATGGTTTGGGTGCCGCCTTAGGTTTTATTTCCACATCTGCGATGACGATGATGGCCTTTAGAGCTGGATCGAAATCCTGGTCCTCGCAAATCATGCCGATGATGGGCCCATGATTGTTTGTCACATTGGGAGCTTCTTCGTCCCTTAACACCACTTTCTTTTGTTCTATAAGGCTTTCCACGGCCTTTTTGAGGGTCCAACACTCTTCAGTGTCATGCCCTCCTGCTCCGGAATGGTAGGCACAATTGGTTCCCGGCTTGTATGATGCTAATGCTGGGTTTTGCCTGGTTGGAGGTACGGGTTCTAGAAGCCCCATCTGGACTAATTTTGGGAAAAGGCTTGAATACGGCTCCCCGATAGGAGTGAAGTTGGGTTTCCTTTGTGGTTCACAGGTGTAGGTGTTGTACGGGTAGTTTTGGGGAGGGCGTGGATTATACAGAGCTGGGGGATGATGGTTATTTCTCGGTGGTGGAGCTCTATTCTGATTGTATTACTGTTGCGGCCTGGGATGTGGTTGAGCGTTCATTACCGCATAGGGAAGAGGGGGCATAACATAAGCTGCGTCTTGGTGAGGATAGTAATGTTGGGAAGCTTTGGGAAATGGACGTGGGTATTATCGAGGCTTCCTGACATCGGAAACCATCATGGCCCCTTCTTATTTCTTTTTTCTGTTGGCTACACTCCCGGATTCGCTATGGATGGCCTGGGAAGTTGCTCTTATGGCAGATTGACTCAGGATACGACCAGTTTTTAGACCATTATCCACCATTTCTCCAATTTGGATTGCTTCCGAATGGTTTGCCCATGGCGGACATCATATTTTTGCAGTAATCATCTTCCTGTGCTTGTAGAAAGACGCTGACCATTTCAACCTCATCCATCAGAGGTTTGACCTTGGAGGCTTGCTCGCGCCATTTGATGGTGTACTCTCTGAGGTTTTTATTTTGAGATTGGATAGTGAGTTCCTATCGGGAGCGATGTCCACATTGTATTGGAATTGCCGGACAAAGTCCCGTGCCAGGTCATCACATAGGTGCTAGCGGGATATATCCTGGTCCATGTACCATTCTGATGCAATTCCCGTCAAGCTTTCTCCAAAATATGCCATGAGAAGTTCCTCTTTCCCACCTGCTCCCCCGAGCTGGTTACAGTACCTTTTCAGATGAGCTATGGGTTCCCCATGTCCGTCATATTTTTCGAACTTGGGGTTTTTAAACTCAAGAGGCAAGTCGACGTGCGGGAACATGCACAAATCTGCGTAGGAGACGCTTTTCTGCCCGCTCAGCCCCTGTATATTCTTGAGGCTCTGTTCAATACTCTTCATTTATGAGTTATTTCATCGTGCTCGAGGCTTTTCTTATATTGTCCCAAAGTGACCTCAAGCTGAGGTTGTTGGGGATATGCATTGGGAGTAATATGAGTGGTATCCAGATGGACGGATGGTGTTTGGAATGTGAATGCTGGCGGCTCGAAACTTGGTCCAGAGATAGTCGACGGAGCCTTGGCAGAGATTGGTGGTGCGATGAAGATATTGGAAGACACACCGGGAAATAGGGTCTGGGGCGAACCTCAGAAGGCCTTCCGGCAAAGTGAGCCGACATAGTTGGATATCCAAACGGCGTGGCTGGGTAGCTTATGGGGATGTTGGATGTCCGGCCTGCCCAGGGAATTATCTCTGGGAAACCCGGGATGGTACTGGGTGGTTCCCTACCATTGGACCATGCATCCCACATTTCCAGCATGCGGCAACGCAGATTCCTGTTCTCTTCAGCTGTTGCCGACTCAGATGTTGGGATTGCTGGATTTAGGTCTTCCATGGAAGAGTTGACGATTGGGAAGTGACTTTCAGACGTCATTTCTATGCTCCCTTTTGATCTAGTGAAGTAAGGATGGGAAGCCAGGTTAGCGCAAAACCAACCACCTAAAATTACCTCAGATTGAACCAACAAAATGTTAGGTTGAAGCATTTATCACATACGTAATCACACGTTTGGGGTATGCAATGCACCTAAGCAATTTAAACGCTTTTCTATATGTTTTTGCAACAGTTGAGTATTTCATCCCGACTTTATTTCTCGGCTTTTCCCTTTTTATCATTCTTACCCTTCTTCTGTTATTGTTTCTGCTCTTTTATTCCTCGCTTGGTTTCTTTTCTTATGGTTATGATCTAATCCTATGTGGATTGCCTATGTATCACGGCGCCGCGTGAATCAGATCATCACGTAGTTCATGCTAGTAAAACCAAAGGACAGAAATACATATTTTTTCTAAAAATTTCATTCTAAAATTTTCATTCATCAAATAAAACACTTCTGATTACAGAAAACTTGTAGCCCACTTTTGGAATTTCAAAATGTGCAAAACAGACTCGACACATATTTTCTAAAAATATAAAAACTACTGTGGACTCAGACATGACTACAACTAGAAAAATGAAATACAGACTGAAAAAACATCAAAAATACATCAGTTCTTCCGTTGCTCCAGAGGCTGGTGGGGCATCATTCGGCCTTGCCACGGGCCTGCGTACTATGTCTTGCTGGAGGCGGTAAAGGTCGTCCATTATCTTGTGGACGAAGATCATAACCGCTGAGAAGAAGGTGGTCCGAGTCATATCTTCGCATTCCTGGCATTTGGTGACGATGTAGTCAGCTATCTCTTGGACCCTTCGCCTAATGACACCTTTTTCTTGAAGTAGGTGCCCGATTTGCTGGGATCTCGCCTCTAAAGTCTGGGCGTCTTTGTGACTCTGCTCTTGCCATTGTTGCAACTCTTTTTCCAATTGAGATATCATGGAATAACACTGTTCCCTCTCTGTCTTAAATCCTTTTGCTGTTTGGCCATTTCGTTCTCGAGGACGGCCAAATTTTCCTTCAAGCCTATGACTTCCTGGTCATATTTCCTTTTTAGTCTCTGGAAAAACTCTGTTCTTTCCTCTGCACTTCTTGTTAATCTTTCCCGAACTCCGGCCAGTTCTTCTTCAGCTTTGTCTATATCATTTCCATATCTGCACACTTTATGCCTCAGGCTGTTGATAAGCCTTTCATCAGTTCTGCTTCTCTCTGGGTTCTCAACAGCTGTTTTTAATTGCTGTATCTGGGCCCGCAGAACTTCATTTTCTTGGGCTAATCTATTTTTCTCCCCTTCAATTGTGGCAGTATGTAGAATGTTTTCAAATTTGACTTGCCTTACCTGGGCTTCCAACTTGCTTATGGTGGCTCGGTAGCTGTTTTCCTTTTCTAACCAAGCCCAATGCTCTTGTTTTTACTCGGTGAATTGTTGCACGTGGGGTCTCTTTGTGGGTCGTTCTTGCTCTTGATGCTTCCTGCCTCTTATGCCATACCAAGAAGTGTAGACAGGCGCCACTTCCCCTTTAGATAAATCTCCCACCCGAGTTTGAGGTTCTAAAAACCTGCACTCATTCCAGATTTGACGGACCATGCCTTCAGGAAATGCAGCTCTCGGGCATAACTCAATGGCTTGTTGGCTTAAGTCCTCGTCATGGGGAACACCCTGTTGTCTCCCTAACTGGCGTAAGACCCGGTGTGCGGCATATGGCTGAATGCTTCGCAGGCCCATTAACAGGAGATAGGAAACCTCAACAGACATATTGATAACCTCGCCGACAGGGAGCCACCCGAACGTCCACTCGATTTGGTCGGCAGTCAATGAACTCAAGTATGAGTGCGAGGATTCCGTGCCCTTAGGAAATTTGTGGCCCTTTACCCTAGTACCATGTTCCTCGGTGCAATTCAAACTGGTTAAGCCGTAGTTCATGTAGCCTGGGCGGTGATAGAGGTGCTCGATCAACCAGATTTGTAGAAGCAGGTTGCACCCCTCAAAGAACCTTCCCCCAGATTGGCAAACTGTCAGAGCACGGTAAATCTTGGCTAAGACCATCAGTATAAGTGTGCCATTGGATTTTTTCATCATGAAATCTTCCATTCCCACAAGCCCGATGTCTATGCATCCGTCACTTCTTGGGAAAATCAAGGTGCCCAAGAATGCTACCACAGAAGCTAGCCCCCGGCGGGCGTCCCATTTAGCCTGATCTTTCGGAATTAGACCAGTGTTGTCAGCCTCATAACCTTGGGGATCTCCATAAAGTTTGTAAAGAAAATAGAAAGTGCAAAAACCTTCAGACAGGTGTGGGTCTTGGACGTCCCGACTAATGTTCAACATATCCAAAAACTTATGTGGAGTCACCGCCCTGGGTGCCACTAGGTACCGACTTCTGAGATTGTCATTACGACCAGCATACCCTGCTATTTCCTCTAGCGTGGGCGTCAATTCAAAGTCTGAAAAGTGGAACACGTTGTGGGCGGGATCCTAAAATGGTACTAGAGCCTCGACGATATCCAACCTCGGCTTGATTTTTAAAAGACTAGTAAGTCCCCCTAAAGCTTTCATAACAGACTTTCTACTAGCTTCCCCCAAGTCGCTCCATCAGATATGGAGTCCTAGAGGGATTTCCTCGACTGCCCTGAAGGGAATGTTTTCAACTGTATTCATCCTGCACATTCGTTTTTTGATTAAAACCACAAAAAATATGAAAAGTGTTATTTTTGCAAAGGGTTTTGTAATAAAAAAAAATGGACCATATTTGTGAATACGACCCTTCAATACTTCGGTTAGGAAGTTTTTTAAGGCTGTGTTTTCAAATTGGGTCGAAATTTAAAGACAAAACACAGGCAGCTACTTTTGCAAAAACGGCCTTCCGGTGCCCCACTTGGGCAATCAGGCTATAATGGCGTCGCCTAATTTTATTTAGGACTACACCCTTTAGTTTTGAAAAATAGAGTTGGACCTGATGAGGGTTGCTTACGTATCCCACACCCGTGAGAATCAAACAAAGCGTAGTTCGGAAAAAATCCTAACTGATTAAAAATATACACCCACTCATTTTGTTTCGGAATATTATTTTCAGAAATTTTGGCAGAGTTTCAGGATAAATACGAGGATTTTCAAAACAAGGTGAATTTTCTGTTCTACCTCACTCTTGGTTTTTCTGTTCGTTTTTTATTTATTTTAGCCCGTCAATACACAAGCTGAAACAAATAAATGCTTACTTAGAAGGTAAGATGCATCAGGATAGTCTTTTATTTTTGGGTACACCTGTCCTAGACGGACCCAAATCTTGTCTTGAGTCCCCTAAGTCAAATGCACGTGATGCAAATAATTGTTTCTACTAGGGATCCGGCATGAGGCTATGTTATACTAAGTTTAAATCCTGGGGTTTTGTTCTAGACTAGGCTTACCCGAGCGGACAGCTCGAGGGGGGGGGAGGGGGGGGGGTAGCATACTCGGAATACAGAAGCTTCACCGGCTTTGCAACTTGTCCGTACCTCGTTCTAAAATTTGGATATGACTCTAAGAGAAAAGAATTCACACGAAGTGCACACTTTCCAGATGATTTAGAAGACCAAGAGAGAAGAGGGGTTTCAGCACAGTTTATATACAGTTCAGATAATATCAAAGCGGTAAAAAAGCGTCATTTAGCACATTAGGTTTAAACATGTAAAAATCAGGTAATAACGAAAGCCAAATATAACAGCTATTCTAAGCTGGAATTTTTGAACCCTGAACAAGAGATTCTGGGTTCTATATCCCCAGCAGAGTCGCCAGAGCTGTCACACCTCCTTTTTCACTGGTGAGGGTAATAAGGGAGTTTTTCCAATTAAAGTGATATTATTCGGTTCTGGGACTTATTATTATTTCAGAGTCGCCACCCGAATTTTGACGAGGCTCCGGGACACCGTTTTGTTTTAAAATCCCAAACCGAGGAAATTTTTACTCTGTTTTGATTTGTTTGCGACCACAAATCCGAGTAAGGAATTCTGTTAACCCGGGAGAAAGTGTTAGGCACTCCCGAATTCCGTGGTTCTAGCACGGTCGCTTAACTATTAATATTTGGCCTAATTATTTAATTACTTACATATTTTTAAACCTATTGTGCTTTTTAGCCTTTTTTCACTTTTAAAAATGCTTTTAATACTTATGGATTTATCTTGAAACAAGTCACGATAGAGTGCACTTGTTTGTTTTGGACATATTACAATTACGCCACATTAAATGCACCCGCAATTGCAATACGCGATTTTAATATAATTTGAAGTTGAAGACGGGGACATGAGTTGTCGCACCCGAGTGTAGATTACGTAGTCAAGACTATGGTCGTGACGGTTTTATGGTGCCTATTTGAGGCGATGTTTGATTATTCACTAAGTTCTATAATTTCGAACTAAAAGAGCTATTTTTCAACCTAGAGGATATGTAGAAGGTTGTCTAAGATTAAGTTCACTAATCTAAAGACGAATTTTTGGGCTATGGCCATATTTTAGCCCAATTTAATCATTTCACCCTTTGGCCAATCCTAATTGTGGCTAGTTATAAAAGAGATAAAGCTATATAATTCTATAAAGGAAACATGCCAACACATGGGGTTTTACAAGAGATTCAAAAAATTACTAAGTTACAAGTTATACATTTTAAAAATGTCAAGAGCACGCCTTTATCTATAGTAGAATATTGAATTAACGATTTTCATCGACTTCAGGTGGCCTAGATACATCCCTTCATATTTATTGAGTCTTGTTCGATAGCGTTTATACATTTATTGTTGTGAATTCAGAAAGTTTGAAAGATATGAGATGAATCGAAAGAGTTTTGGATCACATATTCCTGTTTTGTATATTTTTCGAAAGTCATAGAATCTGGAACGATTATTTCTAGAATCTTAGTAAATGTTTACAAGGAGACTGATCTAAATACAAACTCATACAAAATGTAGTTAAATAGCAAAATATATATTTCCATATTTCGAAATTCGGTAGAGGTAAATTAAACAATTTTAAGATAGATCACATGGTGGTTTTTGAGCAAAAGAGAACAGTATTGGGCCATTTTCAGTAAATTGGATTAGTTTAAAGAGAATTTCATACTAGTAAGAAACAGGGAAATAAAGCTAAATGCTAATTTAGAATGTCCAGTCCATATTTACAAACCTTAAAGTCTGTAGAGACAATTACATGGCTATTTACTATGAAATACAATTTCCTAAAAAAAACTAAATAAATAAACTGTCAGCTGCTGCTCCTGTGTAAGCTAGCAGCACTTCATAACCCCAAACCTGTATTTTCATAAATTTTCTCCCAAAAAAAGTGAATAGAATATTTATGCATTTTTTGGAGAGAATCTGACCATTAGGAGGTCAGACCTGCTCCCTTAATGCAACTCAACTAGGAAACTAAACCACATTTTAAAATAAACTTCAAAGAGTTCACACATATCAGGAAAGATTCAATAGCATTTACCAACATTTTTGACACAAGATTTATCTATTTTATTAAGCTAACAAAAGAGAAAATTGCCTAAAACATCAAGAACACCAACTAGCATTCGCAACACCACATCCTCAGATTTTCATATACACAAAAAGGAAACTCAAACACAAAACAACAGATTTACACAACAACATAGAACATAAGCTCTTATTTGAAATTTCATTTATAATAAGGTGTTACATACCTCAAAAGTGAAAAGGAAATAGCAGGGAGAGATCTGGACCAAATAAATGTCCGAAAACTCGAAATTCAAAGCTCAGCAAACAGCAAACCAACCAGTCATAAACCAAAGTAAGAAACCCAGGAAAAAATAACCACTTGAATACCCAAAAACTCGAGTAAAAATCAGGAATGAAACCCAGTTCTTCAAAGGAAGGAATCACACCTACAAGAAAGACGAAGTTCTAAACTACTTTTTGCACTCATTCTGCTGTGTATTTGTTTCTATATCTTTTTTTTCAAGGTAATGAATAATTTCAGGCCTTAAAGTGGGTAAAAATCTATTTTCCAGAGGTGAAAGGTTTCTAGTGTGTAACAATTTTTTGGTAAAATCTGTGCAGAGAACTTTCTCAAAGCTATGTGTATTTCCAGATCTTTTAGTAGTCAAAAAAGCTGTATTTTTTCAGTAATCCAAAAGTGTGTTTAGTGGTAAAAAGTGTGTGTATATATAGGGATTTTAGGATAGGATATTCTCAGCATATTCTTTATCCAATAAGCTGAAAATAGTACAAATGCAGCTGTCAACCCTATCCTTTTGGGACAGCTGCACCTATTATAGAAAATTTTAGCCCTTGAAATTACCTTTTTAACCCCAAAATATCTGATTTCCTTATTCTAGAAGGTTCTTTGGTTGTTACACCCAAGATTCCTTTAGCTAAAAATCCTATACTACCCCTTAAAGTCTCTAGAATTACCCTTAGGTTGGCTAGGGTTAACTGTTAACCTGGGTTAGTTACCCTTAATTAGTCATTTAGTTAATCAAACCTAATTAATCTTACCTAGGATTAGATGGTTGATTAGGTTCTTAACTACTAACTGACTTCAAATAGTTTAGAATTTTGGTTGATTAAGGAGAATTAACTAAGTTGTTAGACTTAGTCAGTGTCCTTTAAAGTCTATTTAAGTTTCACTTGAGCCTAGGGGGAATTAGTTTGTTTAAGTTACTTGAATATGCCAATCTAACCTAAGAGTTAAAATTTAACCTATGATTAATTGGAAGTTAACATCTAATTGAGACTAATAGCATAGGTAGCAAAATTAACGATAAATCAAACAACGACCTCAAACAAAATACGAGCAAACAACTAATAGAGGTTGTTTTACTTACAAGCATTTAAACATATGAATTCAGGGATTTAATCAATCAGTTGTTCATGCTCGTTTATTGACAGAATTCACCAACATAAAGATGTCTGGAAATTAGCAGAGAAAGGAAACTAAACAAAAAACCTAATGCTAATCTTGGTTATACAAATTACTAAACTTGAACAGTTAAATCATACAAAATAGTGCAAAAACCTAAGCTAAATGCATTTGGGACTTTAAACTAAAAAAGAAAACATGAACAGGTAAAAGAAAACAAAAATCAGAAATAGTGATGTAATAAAGAAAAACAGTGAGTATACTACGGCCTATTCATTCTATCAATCAATAAACACATAGAAAGGAAGTGGGGGATACCCGTTTGAGGGGTTTGGAAGAACTACGGCCTATTCACAGAGTCGCTTGGGATCATCTTCATCCTGTCCTAGGGTTTCGACAGTTTCCTAGATCCGGAATTACTCACAAACAGATGATTGTTTGGGGAAATCAATATTGAGACGGGGTTAAGGGGGAGGAAAAGGTTATAGGGTGAGAGTTTGGGGTTGATTGGTGGAGGTCCGGTGGCCGGAAAGCGGTGGAACCTGGTGAGACGGCTAGGGTTTGCGAAGGGTTAGAGAGTCAGATGAGAGAGATGGTATGTGGGTGTTTTGGAGGTGAGTTCTGAGGGCGGTGGGGGCGTGTTAGGACAGATTTATAGTGTAGGGGTTCTTAGTTCTGGACCGTTGGATCAATAAGATCCAACGGCTAGGGGGCTTGAGGGATGAAACGAGGTCATTTGGGTAGTGTAGGGGCATGCCGAGTAAAGGGGGCTATTAGGCTGGGCAGGTGAGTTATTTTTGGGCCTGGGCAAGTTAGCCTAGGTCCGATTTTGAGCCTATGTTGAATTGATTCACCTAATAACAATATGTAGTGATTAATTCTAACTTAGTTTTGTCTAATTATTAATTGATAAAAGAGTAAAATAATTTAACACTCATATTATTTAAAGAGTAAATTTCACACTTGAATTAAGAAATTAGACATTAAATCTACCTTATGCCAAATGTCGTATTTTGTTATTAATCAATTCAATTAATTATCAATTCGTAATTCCTTGATGATAATGATGCACTTAATTATGCAATTTTACATAATTTTAAAAAGACGAATTATGAATAGGCAAATACAAAACAATTCACAATTAATCACTAAAAATTAAACAAAAATCCATAAGATTAATTTACTTGTCTAATTTTGTAGGAGTATTTAGTAGGTGAAAAATTACATGCTCACATTTTTTAATACAATTTTTAGTGCACCAACAGGCCTTTCCGTGGCTCTACTCAAAACCTAATCCCCATTATCTCACCTTACTTCTTTTAGCGACTAAGTGCCTTAGGAGGAAAAGGTGCAAAAATCTCAATTTAAGAAGAAAATAGGGGTACGGCTTGTAATGTGGGTGTCAAAGAAAAGGTCAAACGGCTCAAAGGGGCTAGCAATGGAAAAATTAATTCTTATGTGACAAGCACATCCATGATCAAGAAAGAAAATGCCTACGTCATCTCCTAGACTAGCATAACCTACAATTTCGCTTCAATTAACACACGGGGCAAGTTCTAGACTACACTGGATAGCATAGAAAATCACTAAACCACACTCACACATTGCACATGACTCGATCACAACGGTTTTATTCAACTCTCAAGTCAAGCAAGCACACAAAATTGAGAGAATTAAGCAATATCACACTATTTAGCATACAAGTCAAACAACTGAGCTAAGGCGTCATACAATAGGCTATTTATTTTTACTCAGGCATCACATGTCAAACCCAATATAAGGGAAAGAAGAATGTATGTCATAACCTAATATGCCGGCATCAAACATGTCAATGGGTATCTCTAAGAGTAACTCAGTTCCTTCCTAACTACTCAAATTTTTTTTTCTTTTTAAAATACCCGGTTCAAGTTACACCCTTTGAAAAGAATCGGTGCCCAAAGAAAAACCAAGGGATACTACCTAACTATCCTAAAAAAAAATCTTTTTGGTGTTTTCAAATCGGACTTTATCCCTCAAGAAAATTGTCCAACAGATCCATCGTTGAGAAAAATCCAAATTTTTTTTTCTAAAAAGAACAATAATTTTATACAATTACACTTCACTTCAGAAAGTAGTTTTCCCACCCCACACTTATGTTATGCATAGTCCTCGATGCATGATCACAAAGAAAAACATTAAAACAAGGGTGAGAAATACTCCCTGAGACCCTCTCGGGTCTATCTCGGACATGATTCTCAATCTTTAGAGTCGGGATGACCCCACACTTAAGCTCAAACATGCCCCTCAACTTCAACTTTTGGGTACTCAGACTTCCCCTACTCTGCAAAATAAAAACAACACAAAACTCGACACTAAAAAAAATTAATTAAAAGATATACAGGCTTGGTTGCCTCCCAACAAACGCCTTATTTATAGTTGTGGCACGACTCTGCTACTCTGCTCAGGCTGGGCGCTTTCTCTTCTTCTTTGTCCCATGAAGCTTAGCCTTTTTGCACGCTCTTAACGTGTCTCCTTTTTCATCTCTTGCTCTTTTCTCAATTATCTTTACACCCTCAGCTTGCAACACCACCTCCTCTGGATCACTTCCATTCACATAAGGACTATGCTCTATCCCCTTCACGCCGACCACAGTAATCATGCACAGGTCCTCATAATGCTTTGGGAGTTTAAGTGCCTTGTACACATTAAAAGTGACCTCCTCGTCGTCAACTCTCATTTTTAACTTCCCTGCCCTCATATCAATAATTGCTCCACCAGTAGCTAAGAATGGTCGCCCCAAAATAATGGGCACTTTCTCATCTGCCTCGTAATCAAGCACAATAAAATCAGTGGGAAGAATAATCTTTCTCACTCAAACTAGTACATCCTCAATAATTCCTTCCGCATAATTAGCGACTTATCTGCTAACTGTAAGGTGATTGTGGTAGGTCTAAGAATCCCCAATCCGAGTTTCTTGAACAAAGAAGATGGCATCAAATTTATACTAGCCCCTAAATCACACAGGGTTCTACCAACTTCTTGTTTTCCAAGAGACAATGGAATTGTGAAACTCCCAGGATCCTTCAACTTAGGAGGAAGTTTACTCTGAACTCTGGCACTGCACTCTTCAGTAAGTGCAACTGTTTTGAACTCTGCATGTCTTTGTTTATTTTCCACAATATCTCTGAGATACCTCACATACTTAGGCACTTGTTGCAAAATTTCCACCAAAGGCCAATTCACACTCACTTGGCTCAACATATATAGGAATCTCTTGTACTTAGCATTATCTTTTTTCCTATACAGTCTTTGTGGAAACGGAGGTGGTGGCCTTATTTCAATTACTGGCTCGAGTCCTTTATCATCTTTCTCATTCCCCTCAACTGGCTTGGGAACTAATTCTCCTCCAGGATGAGCTGTATTCTTCTTTGTTTTTGGAGCTTCTTCTAGTATTCTTCCATTTCTCAAGGAAATTGCATTGACTTGAGCCTTAGGATTAGGCTTAGTATCACTAGGAAGAGCTCCTACTGGTCTGGTATTTTGGGAACTGGCAAGTCACCCCAATTGACCTTCCAAGTTTCTCATTGTTGATACTTGGGCCTGGTGATCTGCCATTATTTTCTGATTGAAAGTAAGTTGGTCGTTCATAATTCTCTTCATAATCTCCTCAAAGTTAGATGATTGTTCAGCCTGAGGTGGTCTGTATTGTTGTTGAGGTGCTTGAGGCCGATATTGATTTTGATTACCACCCCAAGAGAAATTTGGGTAGTTCCTCCAGTTGGGATTGTAAGTGTTCCCATACTGATTTGTTTGGCCTCGATTTAAATTACCCACAAAATATACGAACTCTAGATTTGCTGGGCATAGATTGCTCATGTGACCCTCTCCAAAAACTTCACAAAATACCTGAATCTGTTGAACTGGTTGCACTGGCTGGGCCTGTTGCTTGTTAATGATCAAGTTCATCTGATTGACTCGGTTAGTCAATGTAGAGACTTGAGCTGATAATGCTGAGACAACATCTAGTTCAAGAACCCCCGGTGACATTTGAACCACATTCCTTCCCATCTCACCTTGCCAGTCTGGATTTCTTTTGGAGAATTTATTCAATAATGCAAATATTTCATCATAATTCTTCTCCAATACCTGACCTCCAGCTGCTGCATCTACCACAATTTTTGTTTGGGGATGGAGCCCCTCAATGAAAGTGTGAACTAACACTTTGTTTGTCTGATTGTGATGAGGACAGTCTCTGAGTAGCCCCTTGAACCTTTCCCATGCTGAATATAAATATTCGCCTACTTTCTATTCAAAGGAGACTATTGCACTTCTGATCTTTGTAGTCTTGCCTGAAGGGAAGAACCTTGCCAGAAATTTTCTCGTTAAATCGTTCCATGTTGTAATGGAATTAGCTGGTTCTGCCTTTAGCCATCGCTTTGCTTCTCCCAACAGAGAGAATGGGAAAAGCGTGAGCCTCACATAATCTAGCGTGACCCCGTTAGTGATATAAGTATCACTAATCTCCAAGAAGTTTAGAATGTGCTGTTGTGGATCCTCGTGTGGAAGACCCAAAAACTGCCCGTTTGCATGAAGTAGCTGGATCATGCTCTGTTTCAGATCAAAGTGCCCAGTGATTCTGGGCTTCACGATGCTGGAGGTAACATTAGCAATACTGAGCATTCCTACCTCCTGAACATCCATGTCTTGTTACTCTGCCATGTTCACAAGAAATTGGATTAGGTCCTGAATATTATCTGTATCCCTTGCTTCTCTCAACCTCATGTGAAATGTTCTCTCAGGTTCGGGGTCAAAGCCGTCAAGTCTGTACTGGCTTCTGAACCTACGCATTCAATAAACGTGTTCCTGAGATTAGAGTAACAATCAGGTAACGTTAGACTGGACAAAATAAACAATTAAAGCAAAAACTAGAAAATAGTCTATATTCAAGTCCCCGGCAACGGCGCCAAAAACGTGTTGCTCCCAACGCACACGCAAGTATACGTGGTCGTAGCAAGTAATATAATGTTAAATAGAATGTCGAACCCACATGGACTTGTGTTAACTACTTGCCAAATCACTCTAACTGTTATTTAATCAAGCCAAAATACAATCCAAGAATGTAACTATTTTATACTACAATTCTATGAAATAACTAATTATCAAGTAACGAGAGTATTGTTGTGTATTCAGTAGAGACAAATATTCCAGGGTTGTGATCAGTTCACCACCCGTATTGCATTCTAATTAACTCTCCCTTTCATATAATTCACTCATGGTTGCGAATTAATCGATAAATTCTCTCATAGCCTTCTCCCGAAGCACTACTCGCCTATTCTCAATAGATTAACGCCTATACTCCTATAATATTAATCTATTAGAACGCACTAAGATTACGATGTTTAATTAAGCACGGTGACTAGGTATATTCCTATCCTAACCACAAATCCGATTCCTGAAGGGTTAAGATCGCACTTTCTTCAATTTTTCTCTATTCTATATACGTCTTTCCCAAGCATAACATAGATAGTATATAGAACCTAATTGATGGCCAGGCAATTAAGCAATTAAACACAGATATTAAGAAACAACCATATATTGAGTGAACTATAATCAAGGTTAAACTAATGTTGAACAATAATATTCATGGCTAAATCACAAACCCAGAACAATGGGTGTTTAGCCACTCATGCTCTAATCAAATAATTTCATAAGTGTTGCATTATTTGAAAATACTAGATAGGATGAAGAAAACTTATAATCCTTCGCTTCCTAATGACCCCGTGTGTATATTCTCTCCAAAGTGGTATGAATTCCCTCAAAAATAAGCTTAGACTTGCTTTTATACGTGTTGGGTAGGGTTAGGGTGGAATAACCGTGTCCCGGGAAAAATAGGTCAAAAAACTCATCACCGGTGCCCTCGCTAGAGCCGGGCACCCACAAGGGTCCTACCCCGATTTTTGTGCATTTTCGTCCTTTTTGGCTCAAATTTCGCGCGTTTCGCTCCTGATTGATCCCGGATCATTCCCAAACACAAAAACACTTCAAATTAATATAAATCATCACATTTAACATCTAAAACTCATGAAAAAATTAAAACACGAGGCGATATACATAGAAATATATACACTTTAAGATAAATATCAACCATCAATGAGTCTCCTCACCCTCTTCCTTTCAGTAGGGACAAAGACAATTATATGGAGAGATAAACCTACAAATCGGGTCTCGTACTAGGTAACAATCATGCTACCTTACTGGAGGTGCTCAAACTAAATGCGGTACTCCTCTCTCAGAGTAAAAGGAACAAACTTCTCCAAGAATAGTTGTGAAAACTGATCCCAAGTGAGTGGATGTGACCTGCTTGCCTGGCTCGATCATAATCCTATCACCATCTCCTGGGAGATCTAGGCATATGAAATACTATGAATTCCACTCCATTGGACTCCACTATACCCATGTTGCTCAATACTTCATGGAAACAATCACTAAAATCTTGTGGGTCCTCAGAAGGTGTGCCACCAAAGCGCATACAAAATTACTTTATGAACTTGTCCAATCTTTTCAACCCCTCATATGGCATCGCGATCCTTTACCCGGTTCGTGTAGCAATAACTAGTTGAGTAATCCAACTGCTTCAATCGTCGGAAATTAGTACAGGGGAGCCATCTGCTCCAGAGTGTGAGTGGTTCGAGTCTGAGCTCCTTCCCCAGCCTGAGAAACATCTGGTGCGATATGAAATACTCCAGCCTCAACCACACTCTCCATAATGCCTACTAAGCGAGATTAGGGCGTCTTGAAGTACGGGAGTATCAATGAATCCCTGCGGGACCTGAGATGGTCTAACATGCACGGCTGGAGAAGGGACCTCCTCCTCCTGCTCGATCTGAGGCTCTACAATAGGTGATGTTGCATGTGCTATAGGATGATATCGGCCTCTGCCTCTGGCCCGACCTCGACCCCGGCTCCTATCCATGGTAGTGGGTGCAACCTAATGCTCATGCTCTTGCTCGGCTGTGGATGTTGTGCGTGTTCTTTCCATCTGTGAGAGAACAAGAATAGAATGGTTCGAACTTCTACGATAGAATAAAGTTGCACGATGGAAAAAGAAAGAACTCAAATTTTTCTAAAGCCCTATAGCCTCTAGAAGATAAGTACAGAGCTCTCCGTACCGATCCTGCAGACTCTACTAAGCTTGCTCATGACTAGTGACAGCTAGGCAACCTAGTGCTCTGATACCAACTTGTCACGATCCAAAATTTTCCACCTCGGGGACATGATGGCGCCTAACATCCACTTACTAGGCAAGCCAACATTAGAACACAATAATCATTAAAAAATTTCGAAAGCAGTTTAACAAGAAATAAACTATAGAGTTCAAAAACAGAGATAATACATTCAAATGCTAATTTAACGAAGCCCTGGAATCTAGTATCATTAGCACATGAGCATTCTAACAGTGCTACAACCAAAGTCTGAATGAAAGTAAAATTGTTTGAAACAACATTAAATAATAGAGCTAGATAGAGAAGTAGACTTCAGGGTTGCGGACGCCGTGCAACTATACCTCAAGTCTCCGAGATCAACTAACCCAAGCAAGCCTCCACTAACTATTGAATGAACCAACAACAGAATCTGCGCAAGAAGTGCAGAAGTATAACATGAGTAAGACGACCTTATGTACTATAATGTGACGAGCATAACCTCGACAAAGTAGTGACGGGACTATAATAAGAAATTTACTAAAAACCTGTACGCATATAACAAAATAACCACAAAACAGAGAAAACAAGTATAATATGGAAACTGGAACATAAATTATGTAACAGAGGGCCTTCGAATAACACTTTTGCCCAACTTCACAAAACAACATGGTACAGTAACTACAGTAAAACACAATAAAATAAGCCTTCTTCATTGCAGCGCGCAACTCAATCCATAAATATGCATAGATTTCAATTCTTCTCTGTTGCGGCTCGCAACCCGATCCCCCCCCCACATATATATATATATATATATTAATTTTCTATTGTGGTACCGCAACTCGATCCACAAATATATATAAATAATAATTCTTCTCGTTCTGGCGCGCAACCCAATCCACAATATAAATATACAATTACCATTGCAGCGTTACAATGAATGCCAATAACCGTTGCAGCGCGTAACCCAACACAAAATAATATAAAATAATAAATAAACTACAACCAACTGCGGCGTATCACAAAATAAATTGCAATAAAAGAGTTACATAATTAAGGTCATAAAGCGGATAAAATAGGTATCTAATAGCACACAAGGTCAAATAGCAAGTAATGACAATTAATAAATTAAGGCACATATACATGAAACCAATTAGCAGTTACTGAATGTAACTGATAAAGGCATGAATTTAACACGTAAAGACAAGTAGAAAATTAAAGCATTTAACAAGTACTAATCATGGATCAAATAAAGGCATTAAATAATTGAAAATAACGAATAAATATCCCAGCCCGCATGCTCATCCCGTGACTACGCATATACACTCGTCACCTTGCATATATGCCATCCCCACATATAAATCAAGTAACAAATAAGCCAATCAAATTCTACTTCTCTCAAGTCAAGGTTGACCACGACACTTACCTCATTTCGCAACCAAATCAACACTCAACCACGGTATTTCCTTTAAAATTAGCTCCCAAACCAATCAAATCTAGCCAAATATAGTTCAAATAACTTAAAATAAACTTTAGAAACTACCCACAAGTAAAAAAGAATTGCTCTTTAATGAAATTGTAAAAAGTCAACAAAAGTCATCCCCGAGCTCGCTTGGTCAAAACCCGAGATTCAGAACCAAAACCCGACTACCCATTCATTCCTGAGACCAGTTATGTGTTTTTTTCGAAATACAACCTCAATTTGATGTCTAAATATGAATTACAAAATTCCTAATATCTACAAGAATCCCTAATTTCTACCATGGAAATCATATATTTGATGTTCAAAACTCATGAAAAGTAATGGGGAACTGAAAGAAAAGGGAGTTGCTTACTAATGAATTTGGGATGAAAGGGTTCTTGAAACTCCTCTAGAGTGTTTAGGGTTGAGAAATGGTGTTAAATGAGCGAAGTCCCGATTTTCCCATCTTTTACCCAACTGCTGGTGTCACATTTGCGAAATTTTGGTTGAAAATGCGATGCCAGCAAATGCAAGACCAAGATCACATTTTCGATCATTATCACAACACCTCAGATATTGCCTTTACAAAAAATGTTCGCATTTGCAAACCACTGACCAATCGCAATTGCGGAACCCCCCCTCATATTTGCGAAGTCCTCTCACTCAGGCCTAAGTCGCAAAAGCAACAGATTTGTCGCGAAATTGGAGACTCAGGTTCGCATTTGCGAGGTTTAATTCTCATTTCGAATATCACCATCCCCATCCCAAAATTGCATTTGCGAATCCAACTTATGAAAAATGTGACCCGCAATTGTGAACACGTCCTCGCAATTACGAGAATGGCAATCAGGCACCAACATCTGCTAGACACCTGTAGCCTTCAAACCATCCAAACTCACCTGTAGCACCTCCAAAACTCACCCGATCCTCTCAGGCTCCAAACAAACACGCACACAAGTGTATTAACATCATATAAACTTGCTCGCTAAATCAAATCATCAAAATAACATTAATTAACAAGAATTGATCATCAAAACTCAAGATTTCAACTTGAAAACTCATTTTTCACAATTTATTAGTAAATGCGCCAAACCTCGCTCGGGTCACCCCAGGACCCCAACAAAAAGTGCGTTCAAAAAAATCATACGAACCTACCGAAATCGTCAAAATACCGATTCGAGGTCATTTATTAAGAATGTTGACTGTCGTCAACTCAAATGTCATTTTAAGCTCAAACCACCTTTACTTCCAATTTTTACGTAAACATTTCCATAAAAAGACACGGATCACTATCACGACCCAAATTCTCCTTCTGTGAATCGTCGTGACCGCACCTAGTCTCTACGACTAGGTAAGCCTAACACTTTGCGGAAATAAAATGAAAGCACGGACTTTAACAACTAACAATAATGTAAATAATCAATAGAGATACCGCTCGTCATATACAACTATTAACTCTCAACATATACATAACACTCCCCAAGACGCGGAAGACCGTAAGTCACAAGCTTTTATGAGTCCTAAATGTTCTATACATCGCCGTCTATCAAAAAGAGGTAAAAATGAACATAAGGGGATAGAGGAGGACTCCGAGGATCTGCGGGCGCGGGCAGATGTAACTTGAAGTCTGGTAAGAAGAACCTGGATCTACACACGAAACACATGTGCAGGAAAGGGCGTGGGTACACCACAATGGTACCTTATAAGTGCCAAGCCTAATGATCACGCTCAACTATGTCTTGTAGAAGACTAAGCGGGCGTTGCAAATATAATCCTGGGGTATTATGCCCAGAGTCGATCCCACAGGGAATTGACGTATCAAGCAAGCTGTTAAAATACTACTCAGCTGTCACCTGATGTTATTTAAATTACTAATACTAAAGATTAAAACTAAAGATTAACTATGCTAAGGTATAAACAATTGTAATAAAAATCTAAGGTTATGGTTTCCCCCGCTGGTGAACTTACTTCTCGGATACTTCGTATAGCTTGATTAGTTATCTCTATCAATCATGAACACTCTATCTACCATAAATCTCTCTCAAGTAATTATGATAATTTACTAGACGCACTCTCTCAAGTTACGCTAGCTAGATTGCATTACAAATCACTTAGATTGCACCCGAGGTATAGTTATCTATAATCCAACCTCTAAACCCTCGGTTATGACTTTCGTCTATACTCTGGGAGTGGTGTTGTTCAAACAATTACCTAAATATGCACTCTCTTTCAAGTAGATACATAATAAATAGGCACAGCTAATTGAGGGCCCTTCAATGAACTACAACAAGAACGTAGTTGAATAAATAGAGTTTTATCAACCAATCAAAGATATATTAATATCACAATAAGTTTATTCCCCAACGGGTTCTACCAACAATTAGCTAAACAAATTCATAAGAATAAAATCTAAAACAACTTGCATAATTAAACTACAAAGCAAAGAATAAAATATGTACAATTTGATGTTTTGCCTTAGATCCACTCTAATCACAAATCTCTGTGAATCTCTGTGAATCCCCCCTCTTATAGTTGTGTCTTAGGAGTCTATTTATAGGTTTAGGGTGAACCCTAACCGTGTAGGAGACTTCTATTTCTATTAGAAAACACTTAAACCCGTCAAAACTCGATTTCTGGCCGAACTGGGGACCTGGCGTTTGGACCCAAACGCCTGGCTAACGCCAGGCCAGGGCTGGCGTTTCAGCCCAAACGCCTGGCTAACGCCAGGGTAGGGCTGGCGTTTCAGCCCAAACGCCTGGCTAACGCCAGGTAGGGTCAGTGTGTTTGGCTCTGTCGCCCGGCTATCGCCCGGGTGTCTCCTTTCGCGTATCTTTCGACGTATTTGCATCCTTTTAGCTCCGTTTCCATCTCCACTTCACCTACACATGAAATAAACTCCATTAAGCACATAACAAGTGTATTTTTATCATTAATGCGCATAAAATGTAAGGTATATCACATGTTAAACTATGCAATTTAGTCTCGCATCACCTAACCTCGGTCGAGTAGTGACGAGGTCAGGTCCCTACTAGTATACAAATAATAAAGCAAGAAAAGAATGAAATATCGCAGCAAAATAAAGGCTGAAATTGAACAAGAATGAAATCCTAGAAAGATAACAGCCCATTACACAGAAATGCAACAGGCCATCTCCCGGATACCATTTCGTAGTCCCAAACGTGAATTTGAAGGGGGATCTCCCGAAATACCGTTCCGTAGTCCCAAAGTAAATAGGAAAGACAAGGGATCTCCTAGAATACCGTTCCGTAGTCCCAAAGTAAATATGCAGAACATGGGGATCTCCCGGAATATTGTTCCATAGTCCCAAAGTAAATAGGTAAGAAAAGGGGATCTCCCGGAGTACTGTTCCATAGTCCCAAAGTAAATAAGCAGAACAGAGGGATCTCTCAGAATACCGTTCCGTAGTCCCAAAGTAAATATGCAGCCCAAACAATAGAATTCAATAATTCCAACACGAAATCCTACAATTCAGCCTAAACACAAGTTAAGGAAAAAACAGGTATATTCACTAAACGTGATGCACATGGTTCAGATAAACAGTTAAGGAAAGTAGGCACGTTATTCTAGTTTAATAGGGTACTGCACATGCTGATAAGATTCAAATAAGAAGGAAACAGGTTATTACTTAGTAGAAATTGGGTTTTCCCAACAATTAGCTCGTGTACGTACTTGTCACCTCACGTACACGACGCTCATATATCAAAATAGTACCAATCCTAAGGGGAATTCCCCCACACAAGGTTAGGCAAGCCACTTACCTCGAACCAAGATCAAATCAATATGAAACAACACTCTTTCCACGAAAATACGACTCTGAATGGACCAAATCTAGCCAAAATCAATTGCATAACATAAACAACTACAAGGAACTAATCTAGCTACTGAAATCAAAGCTAAAGCAAGAAATTGGAAATTTGCCCCGGAAAGCCTCTTCGGGCCCACGTCTTGGAATCGGGTAAAAGTCACAAATTATGAACACACATTCACTCAAGAGTCTAACCATACCAAATTTACTCAAATCTGATACAAAAATCTCGACCAAAATCCCAAAATTCGGCCTAAGAACCTTTCTCAAATTTTTCTCAATTTTCCACCCCAAATCACTAATTTAATGAGGAAGTTAAAGACATAATCATGTGAATTAACCAAAACTAGGTAAGAATAACTTATCCCGAATACCCACGTGAAAATCCTTCCAAAATCTCCTAATTCCGAGCTCTCAAGTCCAAATGGAGAAAAATGACATAAGCCCTCGATTTTGAACACTTTAAATCTGCCTAGTGATTTCTAAACTGCGATCGCAGAAATATCCTCGCGATCGCGAAGCAGAACTTCGCTGCCCCATAATATAACCCTTACGCGAACGCGTAAATCACGCGATGTACTGACTCTCATACCTGCATGATCGCGAACGTCCTCTCATGTTCACGATGAACAAGACACGTGGCCCACCCTTATCCTCCTTAACACTACGCGGATGCGACTTTGGCCACGCGTTCGCGAATCACCACTTCCTCTGCCCAGCTAAGCCTACGCGATCGCGGCCCTCCTCTCGCGATTGCTTATAAGGAAACCAGATACACCAGAATCACAGAACTTCAGCCATTTCTCTAAGTCCAAAATGCATCTGATAATGATCTGAAACATACTCGAGGCCCCCGGGATCTCAACCAAAGATACCAACAAGTCCTAAAAGACTATATGGACTTAGTCGAGCCTTCAAACCATCTCAAACAACGCTAAAATCGTGAATCATCCTCCGATTCAAACTTAAAGAACTTGAAACTTCCAAATTTGATAACCAATGCAGAAACCAACCAAACCATGTCCGATTGACCCCAAATTTTCCACACAAGTCATATTCAACCCTACGGACATACTCTAACTTCCATAATCAAAATCTGAGCACGATATCAAAATTTCCATTCCTGGTCAAAATCTCCAAAACTTTGACTTTCGTCATTTCAAGCTTAAATGAGCTACAGACCTCCAAAATACAATCCGGACATGTCCCTAAGCCCAAAATCACCTAATGGAGCTAGCGGAATCGACAGAACTCCATTCCAAAGTCGTCTTCACACAGTTCCGACTATGGTCCAAATCTTAAGGCTTAAGTTTCCGTTTTAGGGACTAAGTGTCCCAAAAACTCAAGACGACCGGCCAGGTCGTCACATCCTCCCCCTATTAAAGGAATAATTCGTCCTCCAATGAGTATAGAGACATACCTGAGGCTGTGAAAAGATGAGCATAACAACTGCGCATATCCTGCTCGGTCTCCCAAGTCGCCTCCTCGACCGACTGACCCCTCCACTGAACCTTTATCGAAGCAATGTTCTTTGACTTTAGATTTCTGACCTCCCTGTCCAAAATAGCCACTAGCTCCTCAACATAAGATAGATCCTTATCCAACCAGACATAGCTGAAATCCAATACATGAGCCGGATCACCGTGATGCTTCCGGATCATAGAAACGTGGAATACCGGATGAACTCCTGCTAGGCTAGGAGGTAAGGAAATCTCATAAGAAACCTCCCCAACACGCCGCAACACCTAAAAAGGACCAATGTACCTCGGGCTCAACTTTCCCTTCTTCCCGAACCTCATAACGCCCTTCATAGGCGATACCTGAAGCAAGACCCGCTCTCCAACCATGAATGCTACACCGTGAACCTTCCGGTCCGCATAACTCTTCTGTCTGGACTGGGTTGTGCGGAGTTGATCCTGAATCACCTTCACCTTATTCGGGGTATCTTAGACTAAGTCTATACCCAATAATCTGGCATCACCGGCTCGAACCAACCCACTGGGGATTGACACCGCCTACCATACAGAGCCTCATACAGTGCCATATAAATGGTGGAATGATAACTGTTATTGTAGGAAAACTCCACAAGTGAAAAGAACTGGTCCCATGACCCTCCAAACTCCATCACACACGCACAGAGCATATACTCTAGTATATGAATAGTGCGCTCGGACCGTCCGTCCGTCTGAGGGTGAAATGTTTTTCTCAACTCCACTCTATTACCCAACTACCACTGTACGGCTCTCTGGAATCGTGATGTAAACTACGTACCCCGGTTAGAGATAATAGATACTGGTACGCCATGAAGCCTGACGATCTTACGGATGTAGATTCGAGCCAAATGCTCGGAAGAATATGTAGTCATCATTGGAATGAACTGAGCTGACTTGGCCAGCCTATCCATAATCGCCCAAACTGCATCAAACCTCTACTGAGTGCCGTGGGAGTCCAACAACGAAATCCATAGTGATCCGCTCACATTTCCACTCCAGAATCTCCAACTTCTGAAACAACCCACCCGACCGCTGATGCTCATACTTCACCTGCTGGAAATTTAGGCATCGAGAAACATCCTTCATTATGTCCTTCTTCATCCTCCTCCACCAATAATATTGCTTCAAGTATAGATACGTCTTAGCGGGACCCGGACGAATATATTACCTCGAGCTATGAGCCTCTCGAAGAATAAACTCACACAAACCATCAACATTAAGCACATATAGTCTACCCTGCATTCTCAATATGCCATCATCCCCAATAGTAACCTCCTTAGCATCACAGTGATGGACGTGTCCTTGAGGACAAGAAAGTGGGGGTCATCATACTGATGCTCCCTGGTACGATCAAAAAGAGAAGACCGAGAGACCATGCAAGCCAACATTCGACTCGGCTCAGAAATATTGAATCTCATAAACTGGCTGGCTAAGGCCTGAACATCCAATGCTAAGGGTCTCTCTATTGCTGGAATATATGCTAAACTCCCCAAACTCTTCGCCCGACGACTCAAAGCATCGGCCACCACATTAGCCTTCCCTTGGTGGTACAAAATATTGATGTCATAATCCTTAAGTAGCCCCAACCACCTCCACTGACGTAAGTTAAGATCCTTTTGCTTGAACAAGTGCTGCAAACTCCGGTGATCGGTGTAGATCTCACAAGGCTCACCGTACAAATAGTGTCGCCAAATCTTAAGGGCGTAAAAAATAGCTGCTAACTCAAGATCGTGGACATGATAGTTCTTCTCATGTGCCTTCAACTGTATGGACGTGTAGGCAATTACCCTACCGTCCTGCATCAACACCACGCCAAGACCAATCCGCGAAGCATCACAATAGACAGTGACCCTGAACTTGTAGGCAATACCAATACTGGGCTGTAGTCAAAGCTGTCTTGAGCTTCTGAAAGCTCTCCTCACAATCCTCTGTCTACCGGAACAGAGCAGTCTTCTAGGTCACTCTGGTCGTAGGTGCTGCAATAGATGAGAATCCCTCTACGAAACAACGTAATACCCCGCCAAACCAAGAAAATTGCAGATCTATGTAGCTGATGACGATTTAGGCCAACTCTGCACTGCCTCCACATTCTTAAGATCTACCTTGATCCGATCACTCGATACTACATGACCCAAGAATGCCACTTAGTCTAGCCAAAACTCACACGTAGAAAATATTGCATACAACTTCTTTTCTCTCAAAGTCTGAAACACAGTCCTCAGGTGCTGCTCATGATCCTCCCGAGTCCGGGAGTACACCAGAATGTCGTCAATGAACACAATGATGATGGAGTAAAGATAATAACGGAACACACTTTGCATCAGATGCATAAAGGATGCTGGGGCATTGGTTAGCCCGGAAGACATGACAAGAAACTCATAGTGACCATATCTGGTCCTAAAAGAAGTCTTCGGGATATCTGGATCCCGAATCTTCAACTTTTGATAGCTTGAATGAAGGCCAATCTTAGAAAACACCCTAGAACCCTGTAGTTGATCCAATAAGTTATCAATGCGAGGAAATGGGTACCTGTTCTTCCCTATAACCTTGTTCAGCCGGCGATGCTCAATACACATATGCATAGAACCATCCATTTTCTTCAAAAACAAGACCGGAGCACCCCAAGGTGACAGACAAGGCGGATGAAGACCTTATTAAGAAAATCCTACAACTCCTCCTTCAACTCAGGAGGATCCATATGGTATAGAGGAATAGATATGGGATGAGCGCCCGACAATAGATTAATGCCAAAATCAATATCTCTGTTGGGCGGCATGCCCGAAAGATCAGCTGGAAAAACATCTGGAAAATCTTTCACTACTGGAACTGACTCCACTATGGGGGTATAAATATTGACATCTCTCACATAAGATAGATATGCATCACACCCATTCTCAACCATTCGTTGAGCCTTAAGAAATGAAATTACTCTGCGGGGTGTATACTCTAAGGTACCCCTCCACTCTAATAGCGGTAAGCTAGCATAGCCAGCGTCACGGTCTTAGCGTGACAATCAAGAATAGAATAATGGGGAGACAACCAGTCCATGCCCAAGATAACATCAAAATCTACCTTGCTGAGGAATAATAAATTGGATCTGGTCTCAAAACCACTAAGAGAAATCGAACACGACCGATATATGCTGTCCACAACAAGAGAATCTCCCACTGGAGTAGATGCATATAAAAGAAACTCAAAGAATTCCGAGATACACCCAAATGTGGAGAAAAATAAGAAGACACATATGAATATGCAGAGCCTAGGTCAAATAATACCGACACATCTCTATGACAGACCGAACAAATTCCTGTAATGACAAAATCGAAAGCAACTACCTCTGAACGAGCCGTAATAGCATAATACCTAGCTTGGCCTCCCCTTCTAGGGCGTCCTTTACCTCCCCGACCTCCACTCGAGCTGGCTGAGCAGGTGGGGCGGTAGTTGGTGCTGGAAGAATGGCCAGAGAACCCGGTGGAGCAAATGGTGGCTGAGAAACCTGTGGAGGTGCACCCCTCCTAATTCTAGGGAAATCTGTTACCATATGACGAGTGTCGCCACACTCAAAACAACCCCTCGGAGGGTGCATCTTCTATGACTGACTCGGGCCTGGCCTGCTGGACTGGCTGCTAATAGCACCCCGAGTAGAAGGCATAGTAGATACTAGCGGTGCATAATATGGCTCCTGGGCCTAGAAGGAGCTCGTACAGCACTGGCGGCTGGAATACCTGAATGAGCAAGGCGACTCACATAACCCCTACGGTGGTGAGCTGCTGGGGCACGATCTCCAGAATGATAACTAGTATCTCGAGACCTCTTGGCCTTTCTCCCCTCTCTGTCCCTGGCAAGCATGCCCTGCACTATCCTGGTAATACTCACGACATGCTGATAAGAGATATCCATCTCCAATTCCCTAGCCATACTGGTCCTGATACTTGGGTGGAGTCCCTCAATAAAGCAACGAACCCTCTCCCGAACTGTGGTGTCCAAGGCCGGTGCATGTTGGGCCAACTTACTGAAACAAACTGCATACTGTGACACAGCCATAGAATGCTGGCGCAACTGCTCAAACTCCACGCGCCATGCATCCCTGAGGCTCTGAGGAACGTACTCTCTCAAAAGCATATCCGAGAACTGAGTCCATGTGAGTGGGGCTGCCTCGTCTAGATTACTCAGCTCATAAGCACGCCACGACTGATATGATGCTCATTTAAGCTGGAAAGTGGTGAAAGAAACCCCACTCGTCTCCACTATGCCCATAGTATGGAGAATACGATGACACGTCTCTAGAAAACCTTGAGCATCATATGAAGACAATCCACTGAAAGTAGGTGGGTGGTGCTTCTTGTACTTCTCAAGTCTGAGCTGCTCCGCCTCCGAAGCGGCTGACCTGGTCTCATGCTGAACCGGAGCTACCGGCGGCATAGGAACGAACTCTGGGGCCTGATCAACCTAGACCCTCTGCTCAAGAGTACGGGCTGCGAGATTCTTTGCCCCTCCCCTAGCCTGAGATGTGGCGGGAGCTATTAGGATCAATCTAGCCCGGGCTAAGGTGCTGGACATGCTCATGAACTGGGCTAGAGTCTCCTAGATGGCTGGTGCAGCAATAGGAACCTCTGGTACCGGCCCTCCAGCTGGAGCTGTTGGGGGATCCTCTATCGCAGCTCGCGCAGGTGCTCTGGAAGCACCACGTGGTCATCCTCTACCCCAACCCCGGTCTCTGGCGGCTCTAGCACGGGGCTCGGGTTCCTGATCATCAGATCTCCCAGTACGGGTCCTCACCATCTGTGAACATGGCAGAGGAGCAACATATGGCTGTTCAGGACGACGCAATGCCCAGTATTGCTAATGTTACCTCCAGCATCGTAAAGCCCAGAATCACCCGGCACTTTAAGCTGAAATAGAGCATGATCCAGCTACTTCATGCCAACGGGCAATTTATGGGTCTTCCACAAGAGGATCCACAAAAGCATATTCTGAACTTCTTGTAGATTAGTGATACTTATATCACTAACGGGGTCACTCCAGATTATGTGAGGCTCACACTTTTTCCATTCTCTCTGTTGGGCGAAGCTAAACGATGGCTAAAGGCAAAACCAGCTAACTCCATTACATCATGGAATGATTTGGAAAGAAAATTTCTGGCAAGGTTCTTTCATTCAGGCAAAACTGCAAAGATCAGAAGTGAGATAGTTTCCTTTAAACAGAAAGCAGGAGAATCTTTATATTCAGCATGAGAAAGGTTCAAGAGGCTACTCAGAGACTGTCCTCATCATAATCAGACGAACGAAGTGTTAGTTCACACTTTAATAGAGGGGCTCCATCCCTAAACAAAGATTGTGGTAGATGCTGCAGCTGGATGTCAAGTTTTGGAGAAGAACTATGATGAAATATTTGCATTATTGAACAAATTCTCCAAAAAGCAATCCAGATTGGCAAGGAGAGATGGTTAGGAATATGGTACAAAAATCACCAGGGATTCTTGAATTAGATGTTGTCTCAGCCTTGTTAGCATAAATCTCTACGTTGACCAACCAAGTCAATCATATGACCATGATCATTAACAAGCAACAAGCCCAGCCAGTGCAATAGGTTCAGGTATTTTGTGAAGTTTTTGGAGAGGGTCACATGAGCAATCTATGCCCAGCAAATCCAGAGTCTGTATATTTTGTGGGGAATGTAAATCGAGGCCAAACAAATCAATATGGGTACACTTACAATCCCAACTGGAGGAACCACCCAAACTTCTCTTGGGGTGGAAATCAAGGCAATCAGAATCAACACCTGACTCAAGAACGTCAACAACAATACATACCACCTCAGGCTGAACAACAAGCTAGCCTTGAAGAGATGATGAAGAAATTGATGGCCGACCAACAAGACTTCAATCAGAAATTAATAGCAGATCAACATGCTTTCAATAAGAAAATAATGGCTGAGAAATTTGAAGCACCACGTGGGCCAACTTGCCAGTGCCCAAAATACCAGACCAGTAAGGGCTCTTCCTAGTGACACTGAACCCAATCCTAAGGCTCAAGTCAATGCGATTACCTTGAGAAATGTAAGAGTACTACAAGAAGGTCCAAAGAAAAAGAAGAATACGGCTCATCCTGAAGGAGAATTAGTTCCCAAGCCAGTTGAGGGGAATGAGAAAGATAATAAAGGACCCGAGCCAGTAATTGAGACAAGGCCACCACCCTGTTTCTACAAAGACTGCAGAAGCAAAAAGATGATGCCAAGTATAAAAAATTCTTAGATATTTTGAGCCAAGTGAGTGTGAATTTGCCTTTGGTGGAAAGTTTTTAGGAGGTGCCTAAGTATGCGAGGTATCTCAGAGATATTGTGGTAAACAAAGGAAGACATGCAGAGTTTGAAATAGTTGCACTTACTGAAGAGTGTAGTGCCAAAGTTCAAAATAGGCTTCCTCCTAAGTTGAAGGATCCTGGGAGTTTCACAATTCCTTTGTCTCTTGGAAAACAAGAAGTTGGTAGAGCCCTGTGTGATTTAGGGGCTAGTATAAATTTGATGTCATCTTCTTTGTTCAAGCAACTCGGATTGGGGGTGCTTGGACCTACTACAATCACTTTATAGTTAGCAGATAGGTCTCTAGTTATGCCAGAAGGAATTATTGAGGATGTGTTAGTTCGAGTGGGAAAATTTATTCTTCCTGCTTATTTTATTATGCTTGATTACGAGGCGGATGAGGAAGTGCCCATTATTTTGGGCGGTCATTCTTAGCTACTGGTGGAGCAATTATTGATGTGAGGATAGGGAAGTTAAAAATGAGAGTTGATGATGAGTAGGCCACTTTTAATTTGTACAAGGCACTTAAGCTCCCTAAGAATTATAAGGACTTGTGCATGATTACTATGGTCGAATTGAAGGGGATAGAGCAGAGTCCTTATGTGAATGGTAGTGATCCAGAGGAGGTGGTGTTGCAAGCTGGGGTGTAAAGATGATGGAGAAAAGAGCCAGAGCTGAAAAAAGAGACGCGTTAAGAGCGTGCAAAAAGTCTAGGCTTCATGGGAGAAAGAAGAAGAGAAAGCGAGTAGCCTGAGCAGAGGACTATAAATAAGGCGCTTGTTGGGAGGCAACCCAACATGTATATCTTTTATTTATTTATTATGTTTTTAATTTTTTTAGTGTGGAGTTTTGTGTTGTTTTTATTTTGCAAAGTAGGGGAAGTCTGAGTACCCAAAGTTGAAGCGGAGGAGCATGTTTGAGCTTAAGTGTGGGGTCGTCCCGAATCTAAAGATTGAGGATCATGTCCGAGCTAAGACTGAGAGGGTCTCCAGGGAGTATTTCTCACCCTTGTTTTTATATTTTTCTCTGTGATCATGCATCGAGGACTATGAATAATATAAGTGTGGGGTGGGGAAACTACTTTCTGAAGTGTAATTGTATAAAATTATTAATTTGTTTTTATTATTATTAGTTAAGAAACGAAAAGGAAAAAAAAAATAGAAAAAGCTCGAATTTTTCCCAACGATGGATCTTTTGAACAATTTTCTTGAGGGATAAAGTCTGATTAGAAAAACACCAAAAAGATTTTTTTTAGGATAGTTAGGTAGTATCCCTTGGTTTTTCTTTGGGCACCGGTTCTTTTTCAAGGGTGTAGCTCGAACCGGGCACTTTAAATTTTTTTCTTAGGAGTAGTTAGGAAGAAATTGGGTAAATTTGAGATACCCATTGACATGGTTGGTGCTGGCATATTAGGTTATAACATACATTCTGTTTCCCTTGTATTTGGTTTGACATGTGAATCCTAAGTAACGATAAATAGCCTATTTTATGACGCCTTAGCTCAGTTGTTTGACTTGTATGCCACATAGTGTAATATTTCTTAGTTTTCTCAATTATATTTTCTTTCTTAACTTGAGAGTTGAACAAAACCGTCGTGATTGAGTCATGTGCAATGTGTGTGTGAGGCTCAGTGATCTTCTATGCTATTCTATGTAGTCTATAACTTGTCCCATGTGTCAATTGAAGTGAAATTGTAGGTTATGCTAGTCTAGGAGATGACGTAGGCATTTTCTTGCTTGTTCATGGATGTGCTTGTCGCATAAAAATAAAATTTTCCGTCGCTAGCCCCTTTGAGCCTATAGACCTTTTCCTTGGCACCGACATTAGAAGCCGTACCCCTATTTTGTTCTTAACTTGAGATTTTTGCACCTTTACCTCCTAAGGCACTTGGTCGCTAAAAGAAGTAAGGTGAGATATTGAGGAATAATTTTTGAGTGGAGCCATGGAAAGGCCCGTTGGTGCACTAAAATTGAAATCAAAATCCACTAGCCAATGAACTTTCATGTATGGGGTGTGTGTAGAAAAATATATTGTTGCAAAATAAAGAAGAGAAAAATTATAGTGAAAGTATGTAGAAAAAGATACACACCTATACTTCCTATTAATTTGTGCTAGTGGAAGTATAGAAGTGCTTAATTAAAAAAGCGCTATGTTGTATATGGGTTGTGGAAAGTGAATTGGTTGAGAAGAATATGTGTTTGAATTGTGAATGTAGTGTATTAAAGTTCTTAGGAGGGTTAGTCACTATTCCTAAATATATCATACCCGTCCCTTAGCCTACATTACAACCTTAAAAGTCCTAATTGATCCTAGATTTGGCTAGCTTAAATTAGTAGATATCTACACTACGGGTAAGCTTATGGTACGATCACAGGATGCATATGAATTCTTTGTGAGAGTGAGTGAATTTGGTTCAATTGTGTGATATCCTTAAATTATGTTAAAAAGAATATTTGAATGTGTGGACTAGTGTCATGCCCCAAAACCGAGGGACGAGATCGGCGCCTAATCGGATGAGCCCGGTCAAGCGGACTTGGATTTCCTTTCCTACCCAACGCATTACCCCGTGTTCATAATATACCATATTCCATAAGAAGTAGAAAATTAAAAATTGAGCATGGATTTACAACTTAAGTTCATTTCTTCTTTAAAATTTTAGCAGTTGATGATCCCAAAAGCTTACAACTTACATACGACATTTCCAATGCGATCCACGATCACGAGTGAATACAACTGCCGCCCAAAATATACATATATACAACCCACCTCGTGTCTACGGAACCTCTAAGAGTACTGGGAGTTTACATAGGCTTGCCGGTAACAAGGCCCCAATTATACCTTTTACAACATAAGCAAAGGAGAATGATATAGTCCACACACGGCCCCGAGAGGAAATGGGGCTCACCAGAACTGCCGAAGAGATGAAGAGGAGGCACCACTAGCGGCGGACCGAGCTACCTGCTGTAGAACCACCTACATCCATATAAAAGATGTAGAACCCCTGGCAAAAGGGACGTTAGTACCATGTAACAATACTAGTATATATGAAAAAACTTTACTCTATGTAAAATCAAACAATACACATATAAGAGGCAGTTAAAGAAACCCAAACAAATATTGCACAAAGATATAGAGAATCACAAATGAGGTTTCCACAGTTTCTTATTTCAACTGTTCCCCTGTTGCAACGTGAAACACGATCCCACCGTGCAGTCACATTTCACCCTTATTACTTCTCAACCTTATCTCTTCTGTTGCGGCGCGCAACCCGATCCCATCTTACAATCATATTCCACCCTTATTTCTTCTATTGCGGCATGCAACCCGATCCCACCGTATGATTCTGATGCGGCATGCAACCCGATCCCACCTTACAATTTTGTTGCGGCATGCAATCCGATCCTACCTTATAATTCTGTTGCGGCGTGCAACCTGATCACACCTTACAATTTTGTTGCGGCGTGCAACCCGATCCCACCTTACAATTTTGTTTAATTTCAACATCAACCAATCAATTCAATCACAAGGATTTTCATCATCAAGAATATACATTTGTAACAACCAAATAACTGTGTGAAATCAAGGCCATAGTAATCTTTACCAAACAGTGAGTCATATACGGCATACCATCAACATATAGTTCAATTGGATAAATTCACATTTCCTTTCCATTACATGCTACACATCATTTAGCACTTAGATGCATTCAACAATTTGATTCATTATCATTTCTTTCATTTTGCAGAACATCCTCTCATACCGATGTATTCAACATTTAACGAGCTTTGCACATGATAGAATAGGCACAAACAATCACCTTTTGACAATCTCACATAGCATGGTGGCATGGAAATCAACTAGGACAATCAGAGAATAGAGTCTTACGCCTCAACACATTATAACAATTGATTCACATATGCATAAGCTAGAAACTCATACCGAATGCTCAGACACCAACAAGGTGACTCTACGAAGATTAAAGTTATCCATACATACCTCGAGTTGGAATGTCCCCTTTAATTTCTATCCCAAATCACCGAACCTTCTAACACCTTCAATCTAGTTTACAATGTGACACATTCAAACTTAGAGTTAGGAACCTTGAACTCATTTAGGCATTTTATCAAATACTATGTGGTCCTTTAGATTAGCTAACCCCTTTTTAGTGAAAGATTTCCCTAGCTTACTTCTTGTTGCTAGATTATGGTAGATTATTCACATGCATTCAAGGTCTTTAGCTTTTATCTTCAAGAACCAATTCACGTGTGTTCCATTTTTAACCAAAACCTGAAAATTTGTGGAAATGGGGTGAAGACTTACCTCTTATGGTGAAGAAGATGATGACCACTCGATTACTTCCAGGCCTGAGTAGATATGGAGGGCCAATTTGGGGAAGATGGGGACTTCTCACTCTAGAACCCACTCACTTCTCTCTATTTTAATCAGATAGCCTTTAAAACTGAAGGGGAAGAGTGTTTTATAAAGCTGGGGGCCGGGTTTTAAAAGTAGAAATTAGAAGCCCCGAAGGAGTTATGCGGTCAGGAATGAGATCGCATTCCTGTTAAGAGTTCCGCATACCTGTAGCATAAGTGGCCTTCAGTTGGGCCAAAAAGAGAAGCAGACTGCCTATATGCGACCACTATGCGGTCCGCATACCTGTTCTGCGATCGCATAGTGCGTGGCATAACTCCCTCCGCAAAAATCAAGGTGAAAGAATACGACAACTATGCGGCCCACATTTGTGAAATGCGATCGCCTTCTAGGCCACATAGCTATCCTCAAAATGGACAGTAAACTGTCCAAGTATGCGACCATTATGCGGTCCGCATACCTGATCCGCGATCGCATAGTAGACCTCAGACCTGTACAAATCTGGAAAATTTTATCCTTTAAGTCCCGGGGTACTTTTTACTTCACAAGGGTCCATTTTTAAGAATTTCTACAGTTATAACCATAGGGGACTCATTCGGGCATTGTTTTTAGACTTCAAATTTTACGGGTATTTACAACTAGTCTATATTCACTCTTTTGTTTGTTGGTGAGGGCACATGAACTCATGAAGGATTGGTAATGTTGTAAACTTTCTTGTTGGGTAAGTACGTGAATTGAGAGGGCTTAATGGTTACAAGTTGACTTTGAGGCTAGGTGGTTGTAATTTTTTTGTTGGTATAATTGATTTAAATGCTCCAAGAATGCCACGGAATCCAACCTGAACTCACACTTGGAGAACTTAGCACATAGCTTTTGTTCTCGCAAAGTCTGGAGCACAACTCTCAAATGTTGCTCGTGCTCCCCCAGGCTACGTGAGTAAATCAAAATGTCATAAATGAAGACAATGATGAAGGAATCAATATACGGCATGAATACCATATTCATCAAGTCCATGAATGTTGCTGGGGCATTAGTCAAATCAAAGGACATCACCGGGAACTCATAATGGCCATATCTCGTATGAAAAGCAATCTTCTGAACATCTGAAGCCCGAATCCTCAACTGATGATACCCCGATCTCATAAATCAATCTTAGAAAACACACGAGCACCCTACAACTGGTCAAACAAATCATCGATGCGCGGCAAAGGATACTTGTTCTTAATGGTAACCTTGTTCAACTAGCGGTAATCAATACACATCTGCACGGACCCATCCTTTTTATTCACGAATAGAACTGGAGCACCCCACGGCGATACACTCGGTCTGATGAACCCCTTAGATAACAACTCCTCAAGTTGCTCCTTCAACTCTTTCGAATCTATATGGTATGGAGGAATAGATATAGGCTGGGTGCCTGGATCTAAATCAATGAAGAAATCAATATCACGATCTGGAGGCATGCATGTAAGGTCTGAAGGAAATACATCAGTAAACTCTCGAACCAATGGCACTGAATCAATCATCGGAGACTTGGCAGTGGTGTCCCATACATAAGCAAAATAGGCCAGACAACCCTTCTCGACCATATGTCGAGCCTTCAGGAATGAAATAACCCAGCTGGCTGCACTAATTGAGGAACCTCTCCACTCCAGCCTAGGCGACTCTGGCATGGCTAAAGTAACCGTCTTGGCATGGCAATCTAGCACGGCATGATAAGGAGACAGCCAATCCATGCCTAAAATAATCTCGAAATCAACCATGTGAGAAATAAGAGATCCGCTCCAGTATCGAACCCGCAAAATGTGACCATATAGGACCGGTAAACTCGATCTACCACCACAGAATCGCCCACAGGGGTGGACACACATATAGGAGAACCCAAGGACTCACGAGGGACATCCATAAAATGAGCAAATAAGACCGAAACATAGGAATAAGTGAATCCTGGATCAAATAACACTGATTCCTCTCTACCATATACTGTAATAATACCTGTGATCAAGGCGTCTAAGGCCACTGCATCTGATCTGGCCGGAAAAGCATAGAACCTAGCTAGAGCACCAGAAGCTGAGCCCCATCAGAATGAACAGGAGTTGGCTGACCTCCCCCTGACTGGCCTCCACCTCTAGGATGACCCTTGTCGACTTGTCCCCCACCTCTAGGTGGCCGGACTGCTGGTGTTGGACTCATAGGCTGGTAACCCTGATGCACTTCCTTGCATCGAAACCTGGGACATGTCTTCCTAATATGGCTGAGATCCCCGCACTCGTAACATCTCACTGGAGCAGAGGCACGGCCTACTGCCCTGAAGTAGAACCCTGGATAACTGGGGGACGGTGAGGAACCTCTGGCATAGCACTGAAGTAAGGCCTCACTGGAGAACCACAAGGAGGTGGTGATGGTGCTGAATATGAGGGCCTTCTGGGCTGACCCCTACCAAACTGACCTCTTCCCCTAGCTGGGTCACCTCTAAAATCCCCGGAATATCTGGCTCTCTTATCTAGCTGTGCCTGCTCCCTGACCCTCGACCGATAACCCTCGATCCTACGAGCAATCTCCAATACTAGCTGATAAGGAGTCCCCATCTCCACCTCCTTGGCCATGCTGGTCCTAATTCCTGGATGCAACCCGGATACAAATATCTGCACCCTCTCATAATCAGTAGGTATTATCATGAGTGCATGGCGAGACAACTCTGAAAATCTGGCCTCATAGTCTGTCACTGACAGCTACCCCTACTCCAGCTTCTCAAACTGATACCGCAGCTTGTCCCTCTCAGAGGGTGGGATATACCTATCAAGAAACATCTGAGTGAACTGCTCCCAAGTGATAGGAGGAGAACCTGCTGGCCTGCTGAGAATATACGACTGCCACCATCTGCGAGCTCTGACCTCTAACTGGAAAGTAGCGAAGTCCACTCCATGGGACTCTAGTATCCTCATGTTTTACAGTCGGACCCTGCACCTGTCAATGAAATCCTGGGCATCCTCGCCTCGATCACCCCCAAAGACCGGAGGGTGCAATCGAATCCATCTGTCCAATAACTTCTGCGGATCGCCGTCGTAGCTGGTCTAGGCTCAGGTACTGCTGCTACAGGAGAACCCCACCCACGGGCAGTGTACCCGGGGTATGATGAAGTGCGGCTGTCTGGCCTGCAGTCTGGGCAGTAGGGCTCTGGGATCCCTCTCCTGCCTGATATGTGGCAGGATCCGCTGGAAATAAACCAGCCTAGGACATAGTATCCATAAATCTCAACATACGGCCCATGACCTCCTGGAAGCCTGGCGCCGTCATGAAGTCCACTGGAGCAGGACCCAATAGGGGCACCTCATCCTGCTCCTCTATAGTAGGCTCCCCTGGTGGTGCAATTGGAATAGCTCTGGGACGCCCACATCCCCTACCTTGGTCCGGTGCCATCCCCCGGCCTCTGCCAGATGTATGCGTCCTCACCATCTGTGAGAGAATAGAAGAATGTGATTTAGTATACCATCAACTGGACGATAGATCATGAATAAAGAGAGGTTTCCTAACACCCTATAGCCTCCCGAAGATAAATAAAGACGCCTCTGTATCGATTCGCGAGACTCTATTAGGTTTGCCCGTGACTCGTGAGACCTACGTGAACCTAGTGCTCTGATACCATGTTGTCACGACCCAAAATCCAACACAGGTCGTGATGGCACCCAACACCAGAGTCAGGCAAGCCAACAGTTGTTTACTAGTGAGATTATCCTTATTTGACATACCAACCCCACATATTCCCAAAATTTTAAGCTTAGATCATTTAAATAAAAGAGAAAACATTAACCAACTTTAAGTAAATACAGCCACAATGATCATAAACCAATATATAAAGTCCCAAAATATAGAGTCTACTATATGCGTGCCAGGAACTAGTGTCACAAGTCAACAGGCGAACTAGTAGAATATACAAACGATGATACAAATTGTATTGATGTCTGGAAGAAGTAGACAGAAATAACAAAGGATAACTCCATAGTACTGTTGAGAATCGCCAAGGGAGGCAGCTCACCGTGGATTCAGGTCCAGAAAAATACGTCAAGCTCCGGTCGGATAACCAAATGCACCAGCCTCAGGACCTGTACAATTAAGTACAGAAGCGTAGTATGATTACATAAAAAGATATTTACCCGGTGAGTATCCCGCCTAACCTCGAAAAAGTAGTGACGAGAGGCCGACGTGATACTTACTAGGGTCAGACAATGTGGAATAAGTACAAGCTAACCAGTAATAGCAGTAATGAACACTAATAAGGAAATGAGCGTCAAATAACAATCACAAGTACCCTCGCGCCATAATTTTTCCATGGCATACAAGATGTTTAACCTTCTTATTTTTCATGAAATCAACAAATACAATTACAGGGCTTCTCACAAATTACCAAAACATATAACATGCTATGAGCGTACGATCATTACGACGCTAAATTAAATGTGCACTGCCGAGGGTCGAATGGCCGGAACCATAGATGCATATATCTACCCCGCTCGCGAATTGCACATGCGAACAGTTAACATAATATCAAGAACACCCCCGCTCGCGAATCATACCTGTGACTTGGGTAAATATAATATTGGGGCTACTCCGCTCACGAATCATTCATGCGACTCGGGTTCCCATATAAATTCATGATTAGTAAGAGATTTCCAAATAATTTAGCTGGGAACATACTAACAGGGTGAGAATTTTTAGAAATATGAACTTCAAGCATAACCCCTTAGGCCTTCACATGTGAGATTCCAGAATATTAGGCTATTTAATCCATGTACTTGATCCCAGATACAACACATAAACCATGCTGGTGAGTCCTAAACTACCCGACAAGGCATACTAGTAGCTGTGCATGGACTCTCGTCACTTCGTGCGTACGCAACCCCCGCAAATAAGGACAAAACCACCATTTATAATCACCTATGGGGACAATTCCCCCTTACAAGGTTATAAAGGAGACTCACCTCCTGTCGAATTCACTCCCCGGACCAATAACGTGCCCGAAACTCCGAACTATACAGCCGAGGACTCAAAACTAGCCAAAGTTATACAAATTCATTAATTTATGCCCAAAGTATGGAAATTCTCCTACTCATTTAGTAAATTCACCACTATTGAAGAAATTCTAAAATCCAAACCCAGGCCCACATGCTCGGATTCCCAAAATTCTCGAAGGAAACACTCACCCATAGCCTAAGGATCATTAATACACGATTTCTACCTGATTTCATAGCTAATTCACGGGTAAATTCTCAAATTATCAAAATCCCTAGGTTACTACCCCATTCTAGAATTTCCACTAATTTAGGTAGTTAATTAAGCTAGTATTCCATGCATGAAGCTAATATTAGAGTAGAATTTACTTACCTTCAATAACTAAGTCGTTTTCCTCTCTAAAATGGTGGAAATCGCCCCAAGGAAGAAGAAGAAGAAGATGAGAAAAATAATATAAAACCCGTGTATAAAAACACATTGCCTGAACAGTGTTTCAGCTCCTGCGGCTTGAGGACCGCACCTTCGGTCTCGCTCCTGCGAGCAAAGGCTCTCACCTGCGGAAATGGACTAGGATGCCTGGGCCCGCATCTGTGGAGTGGAGACCGCACCTGCAGCTCCGCTCGTGCGGATTTTTGTCTGCACCTGCTAGAATTGGCTTGACCACTGGGGGTCGCACCTGCGAGGCTGGACCGCAGGAGCGGTTCCGCACCTTCTACTGGTTAACCGCACCTGCGGTCACACCAAAACAGGTGCACCAGCAGCTATTTCAGCTGGTTTTTTACCTCATGTGGTGTTCGGGAGGCACCTGGGCCCACCCGAGCCCCCGTCCACATATACCAACAAGTCCTAAATCATAATACGGACTCGCTCAAGCCTTCGTAACACCCAAAACAATTCTAAAGCTCAAAATCACACCTCAAAACCCCACGAACCAAACTTAGGAACTTTAAGTTTTCTAGACTTCTGTAACAACGCGCCGAACCGACCTATACTACTCGGAATGACACCAAATTTTGCAGGGAAGTCATAAATGACATAAGGAACTTCTTATTTCAATATTAGGCACCGAAACATTCCCGGGTCATCAAAACCCCACTCCGAACATACGCCCAGGTCCAAAATCATCATACGAAGCTACCGGAACCAACGAAACTCGATTCCGAGGTCATTTGCTAAAAATGTTGACCGAAGTCAAACTTGGCCTTAAAGGCCAACCTTAAGGAACCAAATGTTCCTATAGCACTCTAAACACCTCCGAATCCGGGACCACCAGTCCCAGCAAGTCATAAATCATAATAAGCCATTATGGAAAGTTTTATTTAGGGGAACAGGGTCCGATAACGCAAAACGACTGGTCGGGTCGTTACAAAATAGTACACTAATCACAGCACAAACAGATTCAGCACATTCAAATAATAGTCCTTTATACAGGGGTGATGGGAATTAAGAGCACATAGTATACAAGATCATAGATGTTCTTGTAGGGGGTTTATGGGGATTAGAGGATAGCTAATGGTATCAACACAGCATGAATTTCAGAATCAACACAGAATCAGACAACTTAGGATACAAATTGCTTCACAAAGAAAGGTTCATGCTAGAAAATAGGTAAACATGAGATAGAGTAGATCATATTGGGACATACCACAAGGGGGTAACATATTCATAAGCATACTGATCCTAATGGGGAGTGGGGAATAACATCATATGCTAGATGAACAATGATGTAGACATGTCAATTACATGTTGAACAACAAAACCATTGATAGAAACAGATCAGAAACATGATAAACTGAAGCAGTAACATAAACATGCTGGTTTTGGGACTTGAATTGAAATCAGAACATACCAGTAATGGGATAGTAAACACAAAGTGAAGGATAGGAGAGCACAATAATTAGCCTTGGCTTGCAGCCGGCTAATTCAGAACAGTAGTAAGTAACAAAGAAAGAATGAGAGCAGAAATGCTTTGAGTATGAGAGAGATCTTTTTGAACTAATGTATTCGTGTATGTTGAGTTTAGTGTAAGTCTGTATATAGAGTAGTTTGAAACTAGGTAAAATAAGGTAAGAAACACAATTAGGCAGTAAGTTATGGATCTTAGAACCAATTAGAGCAACAACCAGTCCAACTACTCCCTTAATTAAGTGAGTCAATCAAACGGTAAAAGACAGGAAACAAGTAAGGAAAGGGATTATGTATGACTGGAGCATAAATAAGGAAATAATTTCAATTAGTGCAAGTAATTAGTCTAGGTACAGAAAGGTCTAATTAAGGAAACAATCAGTAAGAACCAACTAATAATAGTTAATCACATAATAAGGTAAGAAAATAGTTTACAGGTTGGAAATCAGTCAAGACATCATCACATGAAATCAGTAAAAGGTGTTAATCACAGAAAATTAGGAATTCAAATAGGAACAATGCTGATTAAGGGGAGAGTTAACACAAAACTTTATGAACAAACGGAATAAACACATAGTAGGCAAGAAGAAGCAAAAAATCAGAAACCCTAATGGACACAGTGGTACAAATCACGTACATGGTAGAAATCACAAAATACTCAAATTAATCGAAGCAGATTCATGAGAATCAAACATGCAAACAAGTTGAAAGAACGAACAGTAAAGACGAACTGAGAACCCATAGATTAGACCAAGAAACTTAGGGTTTTCAACATAATAAATCAGGTAAAGGAAAAACTTAAATAAATCATTTAAACATAGTGAAAATCACATAATAACACATGAAATCAGAAGAAGAATTGTTTTTGAAAAGGGATTAAGAAACCCTAGTTTAAAGATGAAGAGATGCTTTAGAAAAATGGGAAAATCTTTAAGAAAATAGTAAAGATAACTCGAACAGACTCAGATCTGTTACAGATCTAAGGAGTCAAGAGCTAGAGTTAGGGTTTCGGAGAGAGACAACCCAGAGATGAGAAGAGACCAGCTTAGAAACCATAGGTCTAGTAAGGAAATAGAGGGATCTTACTCAGATGGCCATGGACAACCTGAGAATGACATGAAAACCACGGGGGTGAGTGAACCGCCTTCTGGTTCCTTTGAGGACTTCAAGGCAACAATAAACAGTGTGGGAAGGAGCCGTGGAGGCTGGGATGGTGGTGAGACCACCATAGTTACAGGCGAGCAAGCAGCCGATGAGAGGAGATTAGGGTTTGGGTGGAGAGAGTTTGATAGAGACTGGGAGAAGATGACGGCGGAGGGAGAATGAGAGAATGAGAGAATCAGGATTTGGGGGGTAGGTCGTTTAGGTTAAATTAGGTAATAACAAAGCTGGGTCGTTGATCAAAATAGATCAACGGCCAAGATTTAATACATTGGGTCGGGTAGGATTAACGGATTGGGCCTGGGGTTTGGGCTGGTTTAATTAAGGGATTTGGGTTGTTTTAAATAGGCTATAAATATCATATGTTCAGAAAAGCACATAACCATTTTTTCCCCTTTTGGCATAATCGAAAAGTTGCAAATTTTGAAAAGTCCCAGATAGTTAAGAATTACTCATAGTCACTGGGGCAAATTTAAGTGCAATCATGGATTAATCATCAATAGGAAACTAATAATTCAAACTATCAAATAAAAAAAGACAAGAGTTATAGCAAAAATAGAAAAATTCATTGATAGAACGCATTGATCATCCACAATCCACAGACAGAAATACAAACAGTTAAAACCATGAGCAACAAAAACAAAAAAATCCCTAATCAGGGTCACTGAAATACTAAGACAGACTGGACTACTAAGGCTGGGAAGGGCTGGAGGATGGGTTTTTGGCTTGGAGAAGAGATAGCATATCCCTACGGACTTCCTCATTCTTCTCCTTCTCTTTAGCAAGCTCAGTTCTGAGAGCATCCCTCTCAGATTCAACCTCTACTAGACAGTTATTCAGTCGAAGTATTTCTACATCCTTCACCATACTTTCATGCACAAGTGCTCTGACTTTTTTGTTCACATGTGTCTTCTTGGATGAACCAGGTTCATTTACAGTGATATTGACAACATAGTCACAAGCCAGAAGAGTATTAATGCAAAGTGATCCTTGGTTGAAGCCATCTCTACTTTCTTCAAAGGGACCTTGTAGTGGCCAAGGACAGAGGTAAGAATGAAGCCATATGGAATAGCATGGGCTTTGGAGCCATTGATCACTCTGCCCAGTAGCTGAATGATGAATTAGGGCTAATTTATTTGCCTCCCACTGTCCGGGCACTCCATCAGAACTAAATCCATATAGTTAGCAAGGTGTCTCCTCTCCTGTCTTGGAAGTACACACTTATTGATAAACTCAAATACCACTTTGTGTGGGGGCTTCATCTCACTCTTGTAAACTGCCTTAGGCTCAACCTCATCTTTATTGTCGTAGAATTTTCTTGTGATTTGCAGAGCAGTTGGAAGATCATCTAAGCTTGGCCACCTTTTCCTGGTGTAGTCATCATAACTTTCAGATGGAATGCCAAGGATATCTCCTAATTCTTTGGCATCAAAAGAGATTTCTATCCCTTTCACTTGGATAGTGACTTTCCCATCCTTGACAGCAGCATTTTCCATGAATTCAACTATCTCATTTCTGGCCAAACGTCCATCCAACTGAAAGACCATGTCCTTCCAGCCCTACACCTCCAGCTTATCCAACAATAAGACCATGCATGCTTCTTCCAAATCTTTCAATAACCTCCCCTTCGGAATGGTGCGCTTCCCAAATTTTGTCAAGTTATCCTTCTCTCCATCTGATACAGTTCCATCCTCATCACATCAAACATCATCTTCAATAGTTTGCACTTTCTTAGGTTTTACTGTAGACCTGGTTCTTTTAGCTACAGCTGAGGGTTCAGCAGACACAGGTGCATACTTCTTGGATTAAGTCTTGGCTTTCTTTGGTCTTGGAGTCTGAATCTCAACCCCTGCCATTTGTTCATCTTGATGGACTAGGTCCATCTCATCAATCTCAACAGCCTCTACTGGCTCAGGAACTTTCTCCTTTCCCTTTGCAACTCTCTTTCTTTTACTCTCTTCCAAGGCTTTCTGTAACTCCTTCCCACTCTGCCTTAGTGTGATTCTTGTGGTTATTCCTCTGAAGAGGAATTTCAGAATCAGCAGAGAGAGTAGACTTCCTCTTCTTACTTGCTCTAGTTGTTCCAGATTTTTGAACCATGGGAGTTCTTTTCTTCGTTGGTTTATAACTTTCACCTAACTTCTTCAAAATATCTGCTAAGGTTTCCTCAGTAGATGAACCAAGTTCATCTCTAGACTTCCCTAGATTTACCAACCCCTCAGTAGCTTCTCCTGATCTACTTCCCCCTGACTTCTTGGCTCCATCTTCTATTACTACTATCTTAGTACCACAGATAGATAAACTATTAGTTTCTTCCCATGTTCCCCTCGCTTCACTCCGACCTCCCTCTCTCTCTTTTTCTTTCTCAACTTTATTTTACCACCTCTTCTCCTTATTTCCGGCAGCTCCACATTTTTTACAGACCCAACCAAAACAAACTTACTTTCTAAGTTCTCTGCTATTTCAGACACATTCTCATAAGTGATCTTTGGTACAGATGATACCTGTTCAGAATCAGATGATCATGTTCCTTCCTCAGTAGCTGATTTAAATGAATCACTTGAATTGTCTGATTCTTGAGCCTGACTGGCTTGTAGTTTGGCATTCAATTTTATGGTGAGAGAACTTGTAGCCACAGTTGTTCTGGCAAGCATTTTAACCCTTCTTTTTCTAGGTTCTGGACTAGGGCTAGGTTGAGGAATAGTGGGATTGAATTGAGAATGAGTAGGACTTGGTGGTGGAGGTGTTGAAAAAGTCGAAGATGTAGTAACAGGTGGTGGCGTACCAAGGTTATTTGAAGGGTTAGACATTTTTTAATTAAAGATAGAAGAATAAGATTTTGGATTGAGAATGAGGGCAAGGAAGATGATAGCGTTTCGACGGTTGTAGAGTTGGTGAATGATTTCAGAGTTGATGATGGGTGTTTTAAAAGAGAGAAGTAATTAACACATAACGACATCCGTTTTGAGTCAAATAGAGGTCTTATCACCTCTGCAACTGATCAATTAGAGGTGACGGTTATTTCTTCCCTAGGTTCTAGGCGATTCAATTTTATTGGACTCTTAGGGTAGACGGAACTGGTTCATAAGTGGGATAATGATAGATTTTGAAAATATCTTGATTAGGTAGAGTTATGCTCATGATTAACTATTAATATTTCAAAGTGTGTATAGTGGAGAACACATACCTCGCCTTCCAGATGAACTAGCACTGATGAACCAGGTTCATCAGTCAGTGTCTTCTTGATCAAGCCTCAATTTTCAACAATAGAGAAAACAAAATTAGTAACTAGTGAGTCATCTCCAAACATGGAAAAGAGTATGCTATTTACAGCATGAGACTGAGTAACAATTAATATGATTATTTACACAAACTTTAGAATTTCTAGCCAAAAAATTAGGTGATCTTAATCATCCCTAATTCTAACATGTTCCTTTCAAAATTCTCTCTACTTAGTGCTTTTGTAAAGATGTCAGCAATCTATTTATCATTAGCACAAAATTCAATAGAGATCAATCCCTTCTCATAAGTATCCCTTAAAAATGATGTATAACATCTATGTGCTTTGCCCTTTTATGATGAACGGGGTTCTTTGTCATACTTATAGCACTGGTGTTATCAGAAAAGATAGGGATACATCCAACATCGATTCCAAAATCTAGTAGTTGTTGTTTGCTTTTTAGTGGCCCAAGATACAAGACGTGAGTCCAGAAAATGTGCCATACCTGAGGTGCTCTTTCTATCCACTAGAAAACCTGCATAGTCAGCATCCGCATATCCTACAAGATTAAAGTTACTACCTTTTGGATACCAAAGACATAGATCAGTGGTGCCTTTTAAGTATCTCAAGATTCTTTTTACTGCAGTTAGGTGGGATTCTTTTGGATTAGCCTGAAATCTTGCACAAAGTCCTATACTGAAAATAATGACAGGTCTACTAGCAGTGAGATACAACAGTGAACCAATCATTCCCCTATACAACTTTTGATCAACAGATGAACCAGGTTCATCTACATCTAGTTTTGTGGCTGTTGCAATAGGAGTGTCAATTTCTTTGGAATCTTCCATTTTAAACCATTTAAGCAACTCTTTCACATATTTTTGCTGATGGATCATAGTTCCATTTTAATTTTGTTTAATTTGTAAGCCTAGAAAGAAATTAAGCTCACCCATCATGCTCATTTCCAAGTCACTCCCCATTAGTTTAGCAAATTCTTTACTTAGCTTTTCAGTAGTTGCTCCAAAGATTATATCATCTACATATATCTGAACTACCAAACGATCTTTACCTTTTTCCTTTAAGAATAAAGTACTATCAATTTTACCTCGCTTGTAGTCATGCTCAAGAAAGAATTTTGATAACCTTTCATACCATGCTCTGGGGGCTTGCTTAATTCCATACAGTGCTTTGTCAAGTTTGTACACATGATCAGGATTCTTCTTGTTCTCAAACCCCGGAGGTTTCTTGACATACACTTCTTCCTTTAGATAGCCATTTAGAAAGGCACTCTTGACATCCATCTAGTGAAGGGTGAATTCCATGTAAGCAACAAAGTCTTTGATGAATCTTATTGCCTCCAGCCTTGCCAATGGAGCAAAAGTTTCATCATAGTATATGCCTTCCTTCTGACTGTATCCTGGAACCACCAATCTTGCCTTGTTTCTTGTAATTGTTCCATTTTCATCAAGTTTGTTTCTGAAGATCCATTTTGTGACAATCTGATGTATCTAAGGGTCTTGGTACCAGATGCCAAACTCGACTTCTTTCAAATTAGTTGAGTTCATCTTGCGTTGCATTTACCCAGTCTGCATCCTGCAAAGCCTCATCAACATTTTTAGGTTCAATAAGAGATAGGAAAGCATAAAAAGCACAAAGATTTTTCAAAGAGGATCTTGTTTTGATTCCAGAGGTTGGATCAGTGATAATGTTCTCAATAGGGTGAGAAATTTGATATATGTATGGTTTCACAACCAACTGGTTATTTCTTGAAGTTCCTTCAATGACTTATTGCTATGGAATAGGGTCAGGTATAGGTTCCAATGAGGTTTGGAAATTAGTTTGTTGCTCAGTTCCCCCTGTCATGTTTCCAGGGAAGGATGAACTTGTTCCATCACATGTTCCTTCCTCCAGTGTTGCTCCAGTTTGGACTGAGTTTCTGACCAGTCCATTTTCTTCATCTCTTGTTCCTGTCTTTCAGAAAGAATTTTAGTTTCATCAAAAACTACATGCACACTTTCTTCAACACACATAGTTCTTTTGTTATAGACTTTATAATCCTTACTATGTGAAGAATATCCTAAGAATACTCCCTCATCACTTCTGGGATCAAACATATGGAAGGAGTCTTTACCATTGTTGTGCACAAAGCACTTGCAACCAAAAGCCCTAAGGTGGGATATATTGGGCTTTCTCCCTTTAAATGACTCATAGGGAATTTTCTCTACAGGTGGTCTAGTCATGCACCTATTTATGATATAGCATGCATTATTAATAGCTTCTGCCCAGAAGCTATGAGGTAGTTTACTAAAAGAAGCATAGTCCTAGCCATATCTTCAATTGTCCTTTTCTTTTTTTCAACCACTCCATTTTGTTGTGGAGTTCTAGGGGAAGAAAAGTTGTGATCTATGCCATGCTCATCACAAAATTCAGCAAATATAGCATTTTCAAATTCAGTGCCATGATCTGACCTAATTGATGCAAGTTGATTTCCTAAATGTTTTTGAGTTTTTCTAACAAAAGAAGTAAACATGTTGAATTCCTTATCTTTGGATATTAGAATAATGTCCAGGTAAATCTAGAATAGTCATCAACAAGCACCATCACATATCTCTTACCACCTCTGCTTAAGGTTCTCATAGGACCACAAAGATCCATATGGACCAGTTACATTGTTCTGGTTGTACTTACTACTTTCTTGCTTTTGAAAGAGGATCTTACATGCTTCCCCCTTGCACAAGCCTCACAAACTTTGTCTTCCTTGAACTTAATGTTAGGCATACCTATCACTAAGTCTTTGGAGAATAGTTTGTTGAGTTGACTCAGACTTGCATGTCCAAGTCTCTTATGCCAAAGGAGGGGATCACTATCCAGCACACTTAAGCATGTTAATTCATTTTCTGAAAGTGTGGACAGATCTATGATGTATATATTGTTCACTCTTTTTCCCTGCAAAACAATCTTCTCAGGGATAAGATTTATTACAAAACACTTTGTAGAGGTGAATGCTACCAAGTTACCTCTATCACACAGTTGTGACACGCTGATTAGGCTATATTTCAAGACATTTATCAGGTAAAGATTCTCAATGGAATGTGTATCATCCTTACCTTTCTTATCAACCCCAATGATTTCACATTTCTTTTCATTTCCAAAGGAGACATTTCCTCCTTTGAGGTCCTCAAGTGAAAGGAACTGGTCCTTGTTACCAGTTATGTATTTTGAGCAGCCACTATCCATGTACCATATTTGGCTACTTCCTTTCACTTGAACCTACAAAAGAAAAGTAGGGGTTAGTCTTAGGAACCCAAACTAGTTTGTGTCCCTTTCTATAAGCAAAAGGATGAATTAAATTCTTTTTAGCCCAATTTGGTAACCAGTTATTCTCTCGAACAAAACTTTTATTCTTTTGACTGGCCTGCTCTTTACATTGCATTCACTTTTGTAGTGACCAGTCTTACCACAGTGGGTACAGATTTTTTTTCTCAGGAAGGGTGAGGTACTTGCTTTTAGGATCCCATTTAGGCAGCTGACTCCCAAAGCCAAGTCCTCTCCTATTTCTACTATAATGTTCTTGTAGCCATGTCAAAGTATCGGAGAATCAGTTCCATTTACAAGTTCTGTCTAGTTCATGCTTGACCTTACCAAGTTCCTATTTCAACACTCTTATTTGTTCATCCTTCCTATAAAACTCATCTTTTAGTTTACCTACATTTTCTTCTAAGGTTATTTTAGAGTTGTCAACTATCTTCTTACTGGTTCCTAGTTTCAGTTTTAGATTTTCAGATTTTAACTCTAGGACATTTGTCTCAAGTGGATGAACCTGGTTCTTCAGAGCAGTGTTTTCACTCACAGTCTCACTTACTCTAAGTTCCGGGTTTTTACACTTTGCTTTTAAAATCACACACTCCTTAGACAGTTGTTCCTTTTCCTTATTAATTACTTTAGATTCATCAATAAAGTCTAGCAATAATTCAGAGGGTTTTTCTTTAGACAAGAACTTAATCTTGTATTTGAGATCAAATATACTTACCTCAGATTCCTCATCTGATTCATCAATTTCCATGAGTGCTTGTTCATCTCCATCTTCATCATCTGACTCCTCATTTGAAATTTCTCCCCAAGCAGCGACCATAGCCTTTGTTGATACTTTGTTCTTCTTGGGATGAACCTATTCCTTCTTCCGGCTCCTTCGTTCAGAACTATCCTTTTTCCATTCAACTTCCCACTGAGGGTTGTTCTTGATGTGATGATCAGTCTTGCCACATTTGTAGCAGCCCTCATTAGTCATTTTTTCATGTACCCTTGCCTTGCTGTAGTTTCCAACTCTTGAGAAGCCATTTCCTCTCATAAGATATTTCTTGAAATCCTTGGTGATCATAGCCATTTCATCTTCTTCCAGGTCTGCTCCTTCAGTGATTCTCAGTGCCAGACTCCTTTCCTTCTTGAGAGCATCCATCTTCATTGTCTGCCTTCTAAGTTCATAGGCAGTAAGCTTTTCAATTAGCTCATCTAGTTTGAGAGTTGAAATCTTCTTGGATTCTTGAATTGCAGTGATCTTGCTCTCCCAAGAGACTGGAAGAACCCTTGTCAAAATCTTCTCAACCTTTTATTCCTCAAGAAGATTCCTTCCAAGATATTTCAGTTCATTAGTCAGTGTAGTGAACCTAGTCTACATCTCTTGAATGGTCTCTCCTTCCTTCATAGAGAAATTCTCATATTGAGAATATAGTAGAGTGCCTCTGGATCTCTTCACTTGAGCAGTTCCATCATGATCCACTTGCAAAGTTTCCCAAATTTCTTTGGCAGTAGTGCAGCTTTGAATTCTGTTGTACTCATCTGGACCAAGTCCACACACAAGCCACTTCTTGGACTTAGAATTCTTCTCCCACTTTCTCAAATCCTCAGTAGTGCAGCCAGCTCTTGTCTTTGGCACGTCTACTCCTTCAGCATTCTTCTTCATGGTTTCCAAAGGACCATCAGTAACTATGTCCCACAACTCATAGTCTTCACCAATTATATGATCTCTCATCTTGTTCTTCCACCAGGAGTAATACTGGCCATTGAAGAGTGGAGGCCTAGCGGTTTATTGTCCTCCCCAATTTCCAGGTGGTGCACTCATCTTGATCTTTTCCTAAGGTGTTAACCTCTTCAAGNCGGGCACTAGTTTTAGAAGGACCAGGTTCTTCTATGTGTTCCAACCTCTACTGTTTGCGGAATAATAAATACAGAAAATAAAGAACACAGAGATTTTTACGTGGAAAACACCTGGCTCAAAAGGTGAAAAAACCACGACCTACTTCCCAGTAGGATTTTTCCAAACTCTTTACTAAATCAGTGAGTCAAACAACATTTACAAAACACTCTTTTGTAAACCTAAGATTACCTCTAATCCCTGTGCAGCAAACTAGCCTCTAGCTATTTGCGACAAATTCCAGTTAGCTATAACTTGAATCACACAGTACATATTACAGATGCTTCTAGATAAAGATGAAAAGGTACAAGTTGAAATCAACTACTACAAGTAAACTAGACTAAAAGACAACAGTTGGAACTGGTTCTTCTTGCTGGTCCAAGTAGCTTCAAAGTCGCACACTTAAATCTCACATGAACTGCTTGCAAAATTGCCTTGCTAATTTTGCTCTCAATTCTTTCTTAACTTCTGCTTTTGTGCGTACTTGGATAATAAGAACAATCTGTAATAAATAGGATTAGTAGACGAGAGATTTACTAGAGTTCTAATGCTACTCTTCCTTGGTGGAAGATTTCTAGTTAATCTCAACTCCTCAATTCCTTCCTTATGTTTGATCATGTTCTTGTTGAATAAGGAGTCCTTCTCCTTATCATTTTGCAATCTTTTCGATCAGGAGATATCTCTTAATTTCCCAGATTTCGTTTATCTCCTGCATGTGCACCTCACGTGCCTTAACTCTGCATGTGTCTATGTCTCCAGTGATGGACCTGGTTCATCTTTGAGTTCCTTTGTCAATCTTCAAAACCATTCAATTTCTTGGGCCAACAATAAGCAACAAAACCGAATATGCAAGGTGGAAGCATTAAGACATATGGTAATGGTACATGATGAGCAAGAGTTAATGGAGTTTCGAATTTCAATTCTTGAGATGGCATTTGATTCAACAACATCAACAACTGCATCTTTCCAATAACGTCGAGGTACATGTGCTGCTGTTAAGAACACTCGAGCTATTTCAATGATATGTTTATTTTTCCATTCTACAACACCATTTTCTTGTGGCGTTTGAGAGGAAGTAAATTCATGATACATGCCATGTTCTTTAAAATATTCCCGTAGCTCATTATTTTCATATTTCCCACCATTATCAAACCGAAGAATTTGAAGTTTAGTAGAGAATTGAGTGTTGACCATGTTATGGAAAGAGCGAAAAATTGCAAATACCTCTTTCTTATTTTTCATCAAATAAAGGCAAGTCATACGTGTACAATCATCTATGAAGGTTACAAACCATCTATAACCTGAGGAAATTGATATAGGAGTTGGTCCCTAAACATCCGAGTGAATCAACATAAAGGGTATCTCACAACTTTTTGAACTTATAGGATAAGAAACACAATGTCTTTTGGCCATGATACAAGGTTCACATCTAAAATCAGATCCACATATGTTGGAAAACAAACTTGGAAACAAATGTCTTAAGTAAGAAAATGATGGATGCCCCAGTCGACGATGCCACAACCTAATATGTCATTCTTTTTTAGCGATCTCTCGTCATTTCCCGGCCAAGGATGAAATCATCCATGTAGTAAAGCCCATCTCTTTTAGTACAATAATCTCCTTGGTGAGAATATCCTGAAACAAACCAAACTTAGGGTAAATTAATAAATTGTGCACTGCCGAAGGGTCGAACGGCGCGGACCAACAATAATAAATTGTGCACTGCCGAAGGGTCGAATGGCTCGAACCATAGATGCATCTATTTGCCCCGCTCGCGAATCGATCATGTGATGCGGTTATACATACAAATAATAAGGCTAGCCTGCTCGTGAATCATACCTGCGACTCAGGTTCTCATATGTACACATATCCACATAATAAATCCATATTTTTATCAAGAAAGCAGTTTTTCTCAAGAAAGTGGTGAAATTCTTCTTATGGGAACATGAAATATAGCTTTTAAATCTTTGTTTTGAAACTCATTTGCCAAGTTTAATGATATTCCATAATACAACCCTACCAGGCATAAAATAATCCACAGAGGAATCAATTCTCTTTCTAAATGATTAAGAAAATGAACTCTATTCTTCTTTAGATATTCAATTACGATCTCGATTATATTAGCAGTTTAATATTACAGGCAGGATCACAGGTATAACACATAAGGCATGCTAGTGGGTCCTAGACTTCCCGGACATGGCATAATAGTAGCTACGCACGGACTCCCGTCACCTCGTGCGTACGTAGCCCCCGAAGATAACAGCATATACTTAATTAATTCACCTAAGGGGCAATTCCCCCTCACAAAGTTAGAAAGGAGACTTACCTCGCTCCGAAATTTCCATAACCGGCCTCCAAGCACTTCCGATGACTCCAAACGGACGCACAATGCCCCAAAACTATCCAAACAACGACAACCCAATGAAAATATACTCTAATATTTGCAACAATTCCAAATTATATAATTTCCCAACCCCGCTTAGTGAAATGAGAAAAATGCCCTCAGGCCCACGTGCCCGGAATCCAAAATTTCTCGAAGATATATTCTACCCATAGCCTTACTAACTCAAATATACAATTTACTCAAATAATCATGCTCAATTCTTGGCTAAAAATCCAATTTCCATTTTCTAGGTTTCTTCAATATTTCCCAAATTTCTACCAATTTCCATGCCTAATACATGCATATAATCTTGTATTTAACTTAGAGGCATGAAGGAGTTACTTACCTTGACATTGCATGAAGGAATCCTCTCTTTGAAGCCTCTCAAGATCGACTAAGCCAAAGAAGAAATGAAGTAAATGCACCAAGAATCCTTGTTTTAAAACATTCTGCCCAGGCCGATTTTCGCACCTGCTATCATATCCTCGCACTTGCGCTTCCGCAGGTGCACCCAAGAGCCTACACCTGCGGCTTCCTTCTCCTCCAGTCATATCCGCACCTGCGTCCCACTGCCCGCATCTGCGCCTTCGCAGGTGCAAAAATTCTATCGCACCTGCGATCCTAGCGGAGCCAGCCCAAAGCCGCACCTGCGGTGCCAAAGCCGCACCTGCGGCCAAATCCTCGCAGGTGCGGTCACACTAGATGACAACAAGCTCAGCCTTCTTTAACCTCCCAAACTTGATCCGTTAACCACTCGGAATCCACCCGAGGCCCCCGGGACCCCGTCCAATCATACCAACCTGTTCCAAAACATAATGCGGACTTGCTCGAGGCCTCAAATCACATCAAACAACATCGAAACCACGAATCGCTCCCAACTCCCAACTTTATGAACTTAGAAATTTCCAACTTCTACATCCGATGCCGAAACCTATCAAATCACGTCCGATTGACCTCAAAATTTGCGCACAATCATATTCAACATTACGGACCTGCACCAACTTCCGAAATCGCATTCCGACCTTGATATCAAGACTTCCACTTCCGGTCGGATTTCTCAAAAACCTTCAAATTTCTATCTTTAGCCAAATGACTTCAAATGACCTACGTACATCCAAATTCACTTCTGATCGTGCTCCCAACTCCATAATCACCACACGAACCTATCCCCAGACTCGGAATCCCAAACGGACATCAGAAAATCTGAAATGCACTTCGAGACCAAATTTATGAAATTCTTCAAAAATGCTGACTTCCACAATATGCGTCAAAACGCTCCCGGATTATCCAAAATCTGATCCGGACATACGCCCAATTCCAAAATCATCATACAAACCTGCAGGAACCTTCAGATCCTGATTCGGAGGTCGTTTACTCAAAATTCCAATCTTAGTTGATTCTTGCAACTTAAGGCTTCTGAAATGAGAATTTTCTTTCCAAATCGACTCTAAACTTCCCAAAATTCAATTCCGACCACGCCCACAGGTCATAATACCTGAAATGAAGCTGCTCACGACCTCAAATTGCTGCACAAAGCGCTAGAGCTCAAAACGATCGGCAAGGTCGTTACATTCTCCCCCACTTAAACTGACGTTCATCCTCGAACGTGCTAAGAACTGCTCTGGAGTTACCTGAAATCACTGTTTAACACCTCGAGCACCTGCCCGTGCTACCACAACCTAGTTGAGTACATTAGCTTGATCAAATATGAAGATTTCTTCTTTTATCCATATAATAAGCTCATAACCTAGTTCCAATACTTGAAATTTTCTCTGCCAGGCCTAGTTCAAATATATAAACACTGTATTGACTATCACACAACATACCAGAACATGACTGCATACCTTTGCTGAATTAGTGCCACGCACCGCAAGATTCATCATCTAACCACAATGACGTTCCCTGAACCTTAATAGCCTCAATTCCACAAATCTGATGCTCCCAATGCACCTCATGATATATATATACATACATCCTGCTACAATGCTGACGATACCACCACAACGGAGGAAATGTGCAGAAATTCATACCCAACTGCAGAGTTAACAAATCCTTGAATACCTCATCTTGACTAGAATCATCACTTCATTATGAACTTCAATAATGGTATTTGTTCTTTAATATACACTTCACATAACCTTATCGCACTGATCCCTAATCCAAAAATATCGTCTCACCCAGTATGAACTTCTCAGACAACAAATCACCCCAAACATGACCAACAACCTCATATAATACCACATCGCGCCAATAGACCATAACTCGAACATGAAAATAAGAAACGACTCAGGAAAGAACTATTCAACTCACGCAACTAATATGAATTCTTATCAGAAAATAGGAAGTAAAACACAAGAAAATAAATATAGGAACCTTACTCATCATCACATTGTTGCAGCGTGAAACCCGATATGAATAACATACCCGTGGCGACGTGCCACCCAATCCACACACAAAATTTACATAAGAAGATATATATACGGAGCTGATTTGCGCACTATTGCAAATTACTGAATATCGATCACAAGCACGCTAAGTGCATAATGCCATCCTAGGGAGACTGATAAAGCCGCATGCTGCAAAACTCAAGCACAACTGATGTGCGATATATATATATACACTCTGGATCTCAAGAGCTATCCTGCTCACATAACATCCCCACTACGCGGGACCTCAACACATAGGAAATTATCAAGTCGTTTCACAACTCACACGGCACAATCATAATAACACATGAATTTGACAAAGACGGAATAACATCCGTTGTTCTAATACCTTTCCATGAAAAACGCTCTACTGAAACGAACATGCCTGGCTCATACTGAGCCCATAATCATATTTAAATCCATCCACAAACATCGAGTCACCTTTCTTGCACCAAACTAAGCTGATAGCTTTTACCTAGGTCCATATTAACCCACTTCCTCTCATAATATGCAAGAACAACCATCATAGAAGGGATAAACACCCCACAATCCACAACCAAATGAATTGAACGCCTCTCAGGCATAACTTCTCAAATAAACAACATTGCACTTCTTTATACTCAGTCCAAATCTTCAATCCATCAAGTGACTACATGTCACACTTATACAATCTTTTCGCGGTCATGCTTCCACGACCTTCCACACAAGGCAACAAGACACATCAAGAACCCATGACCAGGGTACAAAGTGTCACGACCCAAAATCCATAAGGTCGTGATGGCGCCGGATATCATTGTCAGGCAAGCCAATCATTAATTAATCGAAATAATTTCTGGTTTAAAATATTTATGAAAAACCTTTCCTTGCACTTTATTACATTTAAACAAGTAGAAATTTGTTAAGTAAAGCAGTAGTTTAAGTATTACACGTTAACAAATATACCCCAACACATATACCAGAACCCGGTGTCACAAGTACACGAGCAATTTCTAAGAATTTATGCAATCATTACATAGCCTGTCTGAAATACAACTGGACAAGGAAATTTAAAATGAAATAAATACAGTACGAAGGAGACTCTGTCAGCTGCGGGTCGCCTCCCGGATGATGCAGCTCGCCTAAGTCTCCTAATCCTCCGCATTTCTGTTAAAGTACATGTGCAATAAAATGCACATCAAGTGTAGCATGAGTACAAAAACAACGTGTACTCAGTAAGTCACCCGCCTAACCTCAGAGAGGTAGTGACGAGAGGTCAAATTAGACACTTACTAAAGGTCAATTTAGAATATTTAAGTATGACACTAAGCATGATTATCATAGGCAATTTATTAAAATCAGGATTTAAATATTTTCAACTATGTTCACGTTTAACACTTTATATCTTCGTCATATTAATACAATTAATCAACATGGGTGATTTAATCAAATAAAATTTAATCGACGGGAAGGAACAATTTCTTCCAAAATCTCTTTTAGTAACGTTAAATCTCTGTCATTTCAATTGATAACTTAATATTTCAGGCCAGTAATCAGGAAAAATCATAGCAATTACGCAGCAAATATCATGCGCAATCAATGCCGAGGGTCGAACGGCGCGGACCAACAATAATAAATTGTGCACAGCCGAAGGGTCGAACGGATCGAACCATAGATTCATCTATTTGCCCCGCTCGTGAATTGATCATGCGACGCGGTTAAAAATAATACGGCTAGTCTGCTCGAGAATCATACCTACGACTCAGGTGCTCATATGAATACACACACAAATACAGGTTCATCCTGCTCGTGAATCATACATGCGACTCAGGCACCCAAAGTTACACATATCCACATAATAAATCCGTATTTTATCAAGAAAATAGTTTTTCTCAGGAAAGTGGTAAAATTCTTCTTAAAGGAACATGAAATATAGCTTTTAAATCATTATTTCGAAACTCATTTGTCAAGTTTAATGATATTCCATAATACAATCCAGTCCAGGTACATAAATATCCACAAAGGAATCAATTCTCTTTCTAGAAGATTAACAAAATGAACTCTAGTCTTCTTTTAGATATTCAATTACGATTTTGATTATATTAGCGGTTTAATATTACAGGCAGGATTACAGGTACAACATGTAAGGCATGCTAGTGGGTCCTAGACTACCCGGACATGGCATAATAGTAGCTACGCAGGGACTCTCGTCACCTCGTGCGTATGTAGCCCCCAAAGATAATAGCATGTACTGAATTAATTCACCTAGGGGGACGATTCCCCTAACAAAGTTAGAAAGGAGACTTATCTCGCTCCGAAATTTCCATAACTGGCCTTAAAGCCCTTCCGACGACTCCAACGGACGCACAACGCTACGAAACTACCACATAACGGCAAAGCAATAAAAATTCATCCTGATACTCACAACAAATTCAAATTATATACTTTCCCAACCCCGCTCAGAGAAATGACCAAAATTCCCTTGGGCCCACATGCCCGAAAATCCGAAACTCTCGAAGATATATTCTACTCATAGCCTTACTAACTCAAATATACCATTTACTCAAATATTCATGCTCAATTAGTGGCTAATACTTGGAAGGTAATAGTTATTGTACGTAAGTTTAGGCTATGATCATGGAATCTATAATTGGAGACAAATAAGAAGGAATCCATGTGATCTCTCCCTAAAATCACTGCACAAAAACTTCTGTTATAGCTACGGGTGGCAAGTGGGCCAGTTTGGGCCCGGGAACGCTGGCCAAATGGGCTAAACGGGTCGAGACCGGTAGGACCGGTAGATGTTGGCTTGGGCCGGTCTTGTGGTTCAGTTCTTGCGTTTGAACCGTTAGAAGCGGGACCATTTGGCCCGCCAAGGGACCGGACCAGTCCCTTAGCGAGCCAAACGTGCCCCACGATAATTTGTTTTTTTTAAAAGTAGTCGTTTGGCTATTTAAAAAAATAGTTGTTGGGCTTTAAAAAATATCCATTTAACCCCTCCCCCCCTCCCAACTTTATTTTAACCCCAAACTTTTTATAATTATACTTTTTTCCTATTTTCAACAATAAATGCCCCTCATTCTTTCATTTTTCTTACAAAATCAATATCAATCTATCACAATTTCTCTCTAATTTTCTCATATACTTGTTACTATTGCTTACTTTATTCCAAAAAATAGTTCAAAAATACTGAGGTTGTTACAATTTGTGAAGTTGGTGAATTGAAGTCTTCAAGTCTTCAACGATAATCAATTTTCAACAAGTTGTTCGTTAATTCGGTAAACTCGTTCAACTCGTAAGTCTTAATATTATAGTTTTTGCTTGTTTTATTTATTTGCTGTTACTTGATTAATTAAGATGGATTCCTTAAAAAATATTTCTTGCAAAAATAAGATTAAGGAAAAATCCAAGAGTGGCGAATCTAGTGGTACTGTTGCTCCTCCTCCCCTGCCCCGGCTCCCCGAACCAAATCCCATTTCCGTCATACACCTACTATTCTTGATACGGATAATAGTTTATTATATTTTATCGATAGTCAATTTTACCAATATTGCACCCGGTGAACAATTAGACTATGAATTAATGAATACTCTTTATTCTAATAATTATAATACTATTGATGAAAATGATGATGAGGAAATTGATCTTGATGAAACTCAACCGGATGATACTACACCCACTAGTCCTGCTCATGTTACTGCCCCTAGACAACCTACCAAACCGACGGAAACATCTCATGTTTGGCCATTTTTTACTCAACTAGTTCCAAAAATAAGACTAAGTGCAAAACTTGTGGTATTGAGTTAGCTTTTAAATATTTTGGATCGCGGGGAGAAGGGGCGGGAACTTTGGCTGACACATAAAAAACACCCTAGAGATAGAATAAAATATGAACGTCTGAAAGCTTTGGCCGAGGAGAAAATTATACTTAGTCCTAGTCAGGCGGACCCTAGTATCGATTTAAATCAATTTCAACCGGAAATTAACACTGTTATCGGTGGTATTTTATATTATGATCCAAAAAAAGATCGGGAAAAATTAGCAAAAATGATAATTGTTATGTGTTTACCGTATAGTTTTCCTTATGGCCCTTCGTTTGTGCATTATATTAGAAAAATTTTAATCCTACTTATAAAGTTTTTTCTCGCACAACCGTAAAGGGGGATATTTATAAATATAAGCATGAATTCGAATAATATTTGCGCTATTTATTTACTCATATAAATTATCGTGTTGCTATTACAACTTATATTGGTAGAAGTGGCAATAAATGTGATTACCTTACTGTTACCAGTCATTGGATTGATGAGGATTAGATAATGCAAAAGCGCATAATTGCTTATAGAATAATTAATTCACGTCACACAGGGCAGTTTATTTCTAGCACAGTTACGGATATTTGCACATATTTTTGTATTAATGATAAAATAATATCGATTACAATAGATAATGCTACTAATAACACAAATCCTATAGACTTTCTTACCACTATGCTAAACCCTGCATTTAGTAATATTTTTCATGTTAGATGTATTTGTCATATTTACCATTTAATTGTGGTTGATGGTATGAGAATTTTAAATATTCAAATTGAAATGGTTAAAATGGCTCTTAACTGATTTTTTTATTTAAACCGTAGAAGTAGACTTAGAGAATATTTTAAAAGATGCGATGAATGTTTCCTAAGAGAAAGAAAGGTTCCTAAACCTTTTCCAACTAGATGGAATTACATGTATGAAAGTTTGATTGTTGCATATGAATATAAAAACCTCATAAACTCAACGTTTAATGCACATGTAAGTGATGATGATGAGCACCTTACGAATGGGGATTGAGATAATGTTAAAATGCTTGTTGATTTTCTAGAAAAATTTTATATTGCTACAAATGAATTTTCTGGGCAATATTATCCTACTATTTCTAATTGTTTAGTTTATACTGCAGAACTTGCAAATTTGTTTGCTCATTTTTCAAAAGGTGGGGAAAATTATAAACTTGATATTGATTCTATGAGAAAAAAGTTTAAAAAATATTTTGTCCATATTCCCCCTATTTATGGTGTTGCTTCTTTGTTAAATCCTTGTATGAAATTACAAGGTCCTCATTTTTGGTGTGAAACTATTTATAATAGTTTAGCACTTGAAGATGATGAGTTGGATGAACTTCCGGAAGCAATAGCCTCTGTTGACATCCAATTTTGTCTCTCCTTTCTTCCAAACTATTTTTTAGCTTCTAATATTGCTAATAGTTTAAGAATAATTATTTTAAAATTGTTATCCCAAAATAGACCTAGTTAATATTATTATTTTTAGTATATATATTATTATTATTATTTTAATTTTATTTATTTATTTATTTATTTATTTTATTACTTTTATTTCAATATCATTTTTATCGTCTTTTACGAAAAGTATATCACATTTCTTTATTTAATCAAATACTAGTATTTATTTCAATACTTTAAAATATTTACTCTTATTTCCAGTTAATGTAGGTAATTTATCAAATTTTTGCTATCATAAATTATTTTAAGGAACAAAAAAATAATTTGAGTAATATTAATGTTTATTATTTATGTAGTATTATATAATGTAGCTAAAAATTATTTTAAATATAAATAGAAGCCCTAAGAAATATACAAGGAAGAAGGAAAATGGTCAGCACTCAAGGCCAGAAATTTCGGCCAAATTAGCCCAGTATTAAACCTAAGCCAATAGCCCAATTTCTAGCCGAGTACTTTCTAATTTCAGCCCCCAAAACTAAATTATAAGCAACCCAAAACCATAGAACCCTCTAGATCCTTTAATCCTCACTCTTTAATCTTGATCCAATGGCATCATTTGCTTCACACATCACAAGGGAACCTAAACCCTTTCATCAGTTGTTTCCACAATGTTCTTCTTCTTTTTTTTAGAAAATGCCAAAATCTTCTCTAACCCAACCTAGCAAATGCTTTACCATTTTTGGCTTAAAGTTCTTTCTTCATGCTGCCGTCTCTGCCATGGCTTCCAACGTTCAAATTTGAACGGGCAATTTGATTCAATTTTCATTTTTTCCCCTCCTTTTCTTGTTCCAAATCCCGCCCAAAATCAACCCTAATTTTTGCCTATAAATACTAGCATTAGGGAAACGGATTTTGGCAAGATGCCGCTCACCGCCCTCACAGTCGTCTCCTTTCCCTCAAATACTACTACTCTCAAACTCTTTACTTGAAAACCCAAGTTTTTCTTTAAATTATTTTCCTTTTCTGTTTAGCCTTGAGGCATAAAAAAAAAAAATAGAAATCTTTGGTGTTTGCTCGCCGAAGTTGAAGCCGATTCACTGACCCGAAGACCTGCTATCGCGCCTCAGTTCAATGCCCATAAGCAGGTCCGTAACTTCGAACTTTTTTTTTTTTTTGTATGGTTTATGCGCTTGAAGTTTAGCTTATGTGGTACTCTATCTAGTTGTATTGTAATGACACTATGTAATAGTGAAAGGCTACTGATAGGGTGGGGATCTATGTGCTATTTGGCTATTGATATGTTTTTTACTTCTCTTATATTTTAGTAGCATGTTTAGATAAATCTTTAGATATTATGCCTATAATAAATAATTAGCCACAATTAGATTTGGACTGTTAGAATTTTAAAATATATCGGGCATTCAAAAAAAAAGAAATAATTTCTTCGAGTCTTTGGAGTATTCGTATCCCTATTGATTTTGAAAATCAGTTGGTCTTTCAAATCCTTCCGGCTTCCGTGTCAATATTCGTTTTGAAAAAAAAAAATCAGTTAGTCTTTCAAAATCGTTTGTGCTAGGATTTCATCGTGAAAAATGAGGAATAACTTCTCCCTCTCTTTTATTTTTAAATTGTTAAGGGTCTCCTATTCATGTTGGTTATGTTTAAGAAATAATCCTTTCATTAATAGTTAACTCCTTCCTTTACATGTTTTCAAAATGAATATGTCAGATTCTCTTTGTTTTATAAGTCTAAGGTACTGCTTTCCCACTTAATTAATCTAGTCCTTGAATTTGGAGGTCAACATGAGCCTTTTTTTGCCTCACATTATTACATGGTCAAGTCTTTATCTATTTACCTTATGTGACGCTTAGCTAAATTAAAAGTAGTAACCTTAGCTTTATCGGGGGTCTAGAACTTCCCTTTAGGTAGTGTCCAACGCCTCTCGGACTATAGCAATGGAATGGGTAGACCTATTAAGGCACGATTTAGAATTAACTAGTGCGCTTTAGGTAATAGTTTAAAGATAGTAATGAGGGTAGCGGACATGATACACAAATTACTTGAATAGCCATTACACTTTGGGCTATAAAAGTCCTAGTAGACTCTGCACGGGAGTTGATCCATTAAGGTCTATTTTATTATCATTTTCATATGCAGAGGCCATGATTTAGGGCTCGCTTTTTGTGATCATATATTCTGATCATATAAAATCTGAACAAGAATGAATATTTGTTCTATTGGCTTTAGTAGAAACTATTCTTCAAGACTTTCTTAGTTGAATATGTGTATTCTCGCCAAGATACTAAGTTAGAGTTGGATATCATGTATTAGTCGCTTGCAAATACATTTTTACAGTTGCATTGTCTTACTCTCACCTAGAAAGCATTTCCTCATGATTTTCTAATTAGCTTATTATCGCTTAGTGTAAGAGTTTAAATGAGAGAATAAAATTCAATTTGATTAGAAGATAAGTTGCACTTAAGAACTCTCAAGATCTGTTGTTGGTTTCGATCATAAATGTTGCATTCTTATGTTTGAAAGAGTTACCAAAGGAAAGGATAAACATGAGAGAGTTGTGGTGCAGCTGAAGAAAAATAAGAGCTGAATTAACCAAATTTTATTAGAAATTCTCATACAAAACCTTAGAAAAGGGATTGATGCAGCAACAAGCAGAATCAGTTTCTCGATATCCTACATACTAGTTATCTGGAGATTCTCCCATGTTGTCTATCTTTTTTAAGAGCTATAATGGACCAGCTTCCACATTTGTAAACCTATCAGTTCTTAATTGAATAGTCTTTGCAGTATTCGTCAATCCATATGTAATGTTATATCTCCTAGTTTTTTTTTTTTTCTATATGAAGCCATGTGTATAATCCACTCTCCTCATTTATCTGCCAAGATTTTGATCTACTCTTTTTCATTTGTTTCTCTTCACACGAAGCTAAGTATTTTCTGTTTCTTCTTACGTTCGTCAAAATTTCTTACCAATTTGGTTGATAACGCTACACTTTGTGCATAAATAAATATGTTGATTATAGAACTATTTGACTATCTCATGTTCATGGTTCGATTTACGTGCTCTGATTTTTACTTCTTAGTTTATTTTGGATCTTTGCTTCTAATTATCTTTCTCTTTCTTTGTTTTACATATACACTTTGGAGCAAGCGGAGTCTCAACACTGTACCCGTATGGAGTCAACACCCTTCTATATTCTCACACTACCTGATACAGAGACAAACAACTAAATTATCCCTTATGGGATGCTAGCGGAGAAGCTAGTGAAATTATCCCTTTGATTCCTAATTGCTCATTTAAGTTTTCCTTTATGTTGTTGACTATTTTAAACACATGCTTTCACATTGGGGCCTTGATTGATATGCGATGTTGTATTTAGTCAGGTGATTACTTCACTTCTTGATAATTATATAGGTACTCGTTTCTACATAGAATATAACACCTGGATAAAGACTTTACAATCAGTGGCCTAACAACTCTTTTACCTACTCTTCCCTTTTAACCCATCTAGTCGCCATTTTACAAGGTTAGAATAATAGACAAGTATTAACTTTGAAGCAGTAACAAGCTTTTCTGGACACACTTTGAAATTTGACCTACTATTTCCCTTTGTTTGAAGTGAGTCAGAAGTTCCGGTTATTAACGATAAAGATGATTTTGTAAATCAATAAAACTTTATCACTTCTCTTCTAGTTTAACTTTGACCTTTGCTTTGGACGCTAGTCCACTTCTGTAAGAAATCATTTTTTTTCAAATCTTAATTAAGAGTTCAAGTGCACTATTGTTTGAGTCCAAACTTAACGTTACCATACTTATAAATAGTTGGTCATTTTAACCTTTTCTTTTTCTTTTGAAACTAATGTATTCTTTTCAATTTACGTTTTCACTTAGCCCTAATTAACCTAAATTTGGCCGGTTAATTGTAATTAACGGATCATATAGGGTGCCTTTACAACCTTCCCTATAAGATTAATTAAAACCCTTACCCATAACCTTAAGATTAGGCAGACCATAATACAGAGTTAACTTTAAGTATTATTTAGCTAAAATTGGTGTCCTAATTCACCGTTAAAATAATTAGGTGGCGACTCTCTTTAATTAATTAAACCTTCAGAATTACTAATACGTTATACTCTAATTTGACTCGTGTTAAAATGGGGTATAACAGCCTCAATTAAAATAAATGCTCAAATTATTTATAATGCTAAACAAATTGCATTAAATCATGTTTGACCAAATGTTTCAACTTCTGCTTCTTCTGATTCTCAATCATCTAAAAGAACTGCGGGAGTAAGAGCACTTAGTGCTTGGGCGGGGTTTAGGGGTTCTCAAGGTTCTAGTAGTAATGATTTTTCACAACTAAATGAGCTTGATTTATTTCGCGCAGCAAATTGAAGAAGTGAATCCCGATGGCTCATTTAATCTTTTGCAATGGTGGAAGGACAAAGAAAAACAGTTTTCGGTTCTTTTAAGGATGGCCCGAGACATTTTAACTATTTAAGCTTCAACAGTGGCATCGGGGAGCGCTTTCAGTCAAGCAAGACTTCAGCTCGGTGATTATAGAGCGTCAATGAGGGAGAGCTCGGAAAAATCAGTACTTTTCAGAGATTGGATGTGTTCGGTAAGAAGAAATTTTGGACTTGTTGAAACAACCAGAGGAAAATGAAGCTTACGATGAAATGCTAGCTGAACTTGCGGAGGATGCTGCTTCGCCCCGATAATGGAAGCTGCGATGACCAAGATACTTTTCCGCCACCACCAATGGAAATTAGTATATATTATGTAACTTGCATTTTGGCACATCTTGATTAGTTTCTTTTTCTTCTCAATGGTAGTATTAACACCTTATTGTGCTCATTCTATAGGGGGAGAAAGACTAAGAAAGATATTGCCATATTTTTTTAATGCTATAATAAAATTACAAGCGTTGCTATGAATATCTCTTTACAATATTTTTGTCTTTATATTTGAAATTAAAAAATTTAGGTCACAATTTTATAATAAAATTTACAAGGCATTGCCTTAATCGTTGGGCCCACTTAGCCCGCGGGCCCATAGTACGGGACCATGAGTTCGTGGGCCTGGTCCCGGGCCAGTTCCTACAAAAAAACCGTTTAACCCGAGACCTGTTGGTCCGTTTATTTAGGAACCAGGTGGAGACCGGGACCGTTTAAATCGGCCCACTCAGCCCGTTTAGGACCCGGACCGGCCCACCTACCACCATTATCAGCTCATGCCAACATGTGACACATGACCCCAAGTGGATTTTGAGAAAATTATTGTATCTGTGTGGCAACACTTTGTGTCCCCACTAATATTCCCGAAAACTATAAAAATTTAATGACGATTTTGGTAAGATTGAGACTCATTTTAATGTAAAACAAGCATTAAACCACTTGAAATGATTATAGGCCATATATTCTCATGAAGCAAACGTTCCTAAGCTATCATAGGACATATATGGAATGTTTGCTCTTTAAACTGTTTATATCTTGAGTTGTTCATCTCGTATACTTCTATGGATGATATATCTTTATCCTTAACTAGAGGTTTAGGATTCGAACTTTGAATGAAATGATTCTGCAATGGACTACTTCTTCTCCCCCCCCCCCCCACCCCTTCCCAACTAATGGGCCTTACAAGAAGCGAATTCGAATTAGTCGTGCTCCAAAATTGACATCGAGTACAAAAAATTGTAAAAATATGATATTTTTTGGGTGTTTTTTAACTTTTGACCTTGCTTATCCCATAGACAGAATTTCAAAGTCAAACGTTAAAAGTGTTGCTCGTGGAATAATCAAGGACAACACTTATTAAACTTGAAATTCTGCCCACGAGGATAAGTGAATATAAATATAAAAGACCGTCTACTTTGAGACTATTTTCTAATTCACCCATTCTGTATTGAAACCAGAATAAAATGGCCCAGTGCATATTGTTTTCTACATCCACCAATATAGTTAGCTAGTACGTATACCTAGAAGTATTTTATTTACGTACCTGAAGTTCTCTTTTATTGTCCAATTAAAAATTTTATCGTAGACAAGACAAACCAATACAGAATGGTGAGATACATATACAGCGTATAAAATCATTTTTCTTTTTAATTTAAGTCAGCCTTTATGATAGAATCTAGTCTACAGTGTTTGAGTAAGCATCTAGACATAACATCGGGAATGCACAAAATAACAACCAATTGAGCTCTAATACAAAATTTCAAGAATGTCGACAAGTAACAACCTAACAATGAATTATTGTCCTCGCTAAAAAAATTTCAATTCCCACTTCCCATTACTTCTCGATTTTCGAACCATCTAACATTCCTTTGTTATTTATGTCATCAAAGACCAACAAACACATTAACCTCTTCTAGAATTTGCCACACCTACCTCTCTAATATATAAAACCCGATCAAAATATAAGGAACTAGCAGAATATCAAGACCAATTGGCCTAAGGCTCCACCGAGTATTGAACAAAATTTAATCACACTCCATCTTTAGACCAATCATTATATAGTAAAATTATAAACTAAAGCAAGAAGAGACATCACTTAAACATAGTAAAGTGAAAAGGTTGATTCAACTTTGGGTTTGTTACCTAAATTTTTTTTTTTTTATTACGTAAAAGTTATTCAACTTTGATTCATTATTCAAAAGTCATTTTTCTTTCCTTGTTACATAAAAATTATTTTATTTTGCTTTAGTTATCACAAAAGTCGCCTTAGCCAGATTTTACAATATTTTTACTTGAAAAGTCTATTATGACATTGATATTATATAAATCCTCATATTTATAATAACTTCTATATTATATGCAATATAATATATTTTTACCTAGGTATTATATTTATAACTAAAATAACTTAATATTATTTTATTTATTATTTTTATAATATATTCGTACATTTAATTTTTTCATAATGTTAATTTTCAAAATATATTGATAGCGTTAATAAATTTGTTAGTAACTTTACTATGAACAAATCTCAAGTCAACGTTCTTAACCATGCCTAATGAAATATTTTTAATAAGAATTAAAAAATCAAAGCTCATAGATTTATCGGTCAAGCCATTTCGTTAATCCAATAAATAAAATATCCACGTTTAGTAGACTTACACATCAGATTAACAGTTTCAAATAAATAATATCAATAGATAAACTTAACAATATATTAAACTCAACTATTTTTTCATAAAGGTTTTACAAATTATCATTTGTTAAACAATTCTGTTTTTGTTATTTCAAATAAATATGTTTTTGTCATTATTTGAAAATATGTTCATACTCGAGTGTAAGGCCCCGAAAAACTTCACTATGTAATTTAAGGTTTTGTGGTGTCAAGGTAGGCTAATGCATTATATTTTCGGAGTTTTGGGTTGAAAAATGCGCTAGGGAGTTGAAATTTGTCGTCATAGCTAGACCAGGCTTTAGGCTGGCGACGCCAGGTCTGTAGCCCGGCCCGAAAATTTTGGACTATCTATTCTTCTATCTTTATAACCCGACCCAACTTCGTTAAATACACGCAATGGGTCATTTTTAAGAAAAAAATCTGATGTTTAGAGTGAGAGAGGGAGCCTTAGAGTGAGGAAGTGATCTTCATTAAAGTATTCTTCAATTCTTACACAAATCTTTGAAGATTAAAGAGGAAAACACACTAGATCTTCATCCTTGAGGTAAGATTCTACATCCTAACCCCTAATTTCGAATTTTAGCTAAAGATGGGTAAATTATCAAGAAAGTTTGTGGGTATTGGAGTTGTTATGTTGCTTGCATGTGTTATCAATGGGTGTAGGAACATTGTTGAGCTAAAAATATTTAAGAATGGGTTGAAGGTTGGTGAAATCCTCTATAAAAGGACCTTAAAGACTTAATGCACACCTAGTGTTTGATGGGACGCTCAAACGAACTAAGACTATGAATATTTTTCTAATTTGTGTTCAATTTTGTTATAACTCGAAATAGATTGGGATTGCTAGGATTTACGGAATGTTGTAGTAATTTAAGGAAAAGCTCAAGTAAGGTATGTTGGCTAAACTTTCTCTCTCGGAATTGAATTCCATAATGCTTCTGTAAGTTTAAGTATGACTGGCTCAAAATCCTTAATTTCTACGTTCCGGATTATCCCCTATAAACTCATAAACTTGATTATTCCGAACGAATCTTATATTGAATGATAGATGTTTAAAGTATGGATTTCTTAATTAAAATGGTATGGCTTTGAGTTGTTGTTTAAATGAAAACTGGTATACCGATTAGGTGAGGAAAAATTCTATATGCTTAATACTCCTAACCGCTCGTATGCGTACTAAATGTCTTGATTGAGTGTGTCTAGTGGTTGATAAACTATAAATATGTTTGAAAATAAATTAAGTGAAAGTGTGGATAACGTTTATAATTGTGCCTAGCGATGCCTATGAAATGAAGAAATATATGAAACATATTACGAAATGAGCCTCGACTCAACCGTCTTAAAATGACTTCTAAAAGAAAAATTTGCCTCAACTCTCTATTGAGATATGTATGGTTAAACCCCCTCTTCTTAGAAATTGAACTCCCATGGTGTCCATACAGTTGGTGTAAGTTTCAACATTGATTGATGTAGAAAATGATATTCCGAACGGACCTGTGTTGTTAGAATTTATGTGCAATATGTGTTGGAATGCTCCCACTTTTCTATCTTGTCACTTGATGATGTGTTAAAGATATGGATTATGTGTTAAATTCCCAAAGTATGTGAAAGCCTCTATATGAATCATAATTTCTCCTGTGTGTACTTAATATCTTAAATTGAAAGGCTTGTTTGACGAAATGGATAATAATGTGAAATATGAGAAAAGAACTCGAATTATGAAATGTAGCCAAGTGCTAAATGTGACATAACTATTGTGGCCACTAGTGCCGAAGAAATGAAATATGTGTGGGGAATATGGAATGAGATGATTGATGGAAAATGAAAATGACTTGAGTAAGATGGCCTAGACGATCGGGCCGCACACATGGTGGTAATTGTGCTGAAAATGATGATTGATGATTGGAATTGTGGAAAAGGTGGATGTCTCAAACAAGACGACCTACTCGGTCGGGTCAAGATCGGACTCCGTGTAAGAACACAATGATATTGTGGATTGTGGCACATGGCACTAAGATTACCAACCTAATAAGATGAAAAGTGAATCGAGAACTTATGTGATCATCTACTTGATGTTATAGTGTCCGTTTGAAGCTTTTATTGTACAACATGACTATTTCCTTTTTTATATGTTTTCTTGTTCCTGCTATCAAGGCTAGTGTTTAGCTTTTCATACTAGTACTATTCGACAGTACTAACGTCTCGTTTGCCGGGGGCGTTACATCTTAAAATGGATGTAGGTGGTTCCATAGCAGGAATTGTTGGTCGCAGCTAGTGGAGCATCTTCTTTTCAGCCGACTTGGTGAGCTCCACTTCATTTTGGAGTCTTGTGTCATTTGTTTTTCATGTACTCTGTATTTTGAGGTATAGCCGGAGCCTTGTTGCCTGCATTTCTACATTACTCTTCAATTGTATTTAGAGGCTCCGTAGACAGATTGTGGATGGTGTTTGGTATAGGAAATTAAATTAGAAATATTGGTATTTTCCATGTATGTTATTCATCATATCTATAAAAATTGTAAAATTGTAAAAAAGTGTAAAATTTTGGATAAAGTATGATTAATGGAATACATCTCCTCTTTATTCAAATATGAATTTGGGTAGAATAAAATCTAATAGGCTTTCTCAATCGGGTTTACTCGGTTGAGCGCCGACCGCGCTCCTCGATTTTGGGACGTGACAAACTTGGTATCAAAGCCTAAGGTTTTAAAGTGTCCTAGGATGTCTCAGAGCGCCGTGTAGTAGAGTCTTTCTTATCGGTGTGTTTTCGACCACATCTATAATTAGGAAGCTACTTGGACATTTAGGAATTTCACCCTTCTTTGATACTCCAGATTGTGCGGTAGAGCTCAAGATAGGGAGATAATTTCCTCTATATGTCTTATTCTCAAGATGAGTAATCTTGATACCATAATCCACGAGTTTGAAGCAGTAAGGATGGAATGACCCCGCCATTGAATCTGAGGGAGGTTGCCCAAGAGTTTGTTAGGAGAATGTATCGAGCCATGGAGGGATTAGTAGAAGTTGTTGCTAAGGGGAGTACCCTTGTTCTTATTAATGTCACTGCACCACCAGATCATGTGGTATGTCAAAATGATACCAATGTATGTTACAGATATGGAGTCATGGGGCATCAGTTAAGGCACTGTTCCGCCAATCTAAAGTTACCAAGTAAGTCACTCCTTGGTATATCGTTATGAACACCACACGATTTTTCCTTGTTGTATATGTGCACCCATATTGAAGAGTTCTCATAAACATGGTCTTAACAAGATGTTGAATAAAAAAACCATTTCATGCACCTACTCTTTGAACGAGACGCATTATTCGTGAATCCACTCTATCACAAATTCTCTTATTTACATCCTCTTGTGGAATTAAGTCTATAGCTATGTCATTGAATTGAGTTATAACTCTAATATTAATACTTCCCACTCGCCTTCCTAAATTCTCAACAAGGGATTATACCCGATGAATTTCTTATAGAATCTTTTATTTAAATGGACAACATCTGCTCGCTTGTGCCTATACATGCACCGTCGTAAAGTTTACCTATGTGGTGTCAAGTTCCATGTAAATCATCCCAGTGTTGTGATCCTTCTCGAGTCACTCTTTTTCTCATGGGTGTATATGGCTTCTACGGTTTGAACAGTCACGCTACTCTCTTACGAGTATCATCATGAAACCTTCTCATTGTCTGTAACATAAGAGCATGTCTTAACACCTATCATATGAGTGCATGTCAATCGAAATGGTCACCGTGTGCATAAAGTCTCTCTGATAATTGAGATCCTCATATATCCATCCTAGGAATGTCTTGGTTCGCCATCTTAGTATAACTTTTGTGTCCACTTGGGACATCCCGCAGTAAGTAACTCACTTTGTTCCTAGCATTGTGTTTGCCAGTGACGTGGTCTTGTATTGCAGTTTGGGAGTTAATATAGCAGAAGCATGCCCGACTCATAACAAATGTTTATTTTATCTTTATACCTCCACAACATGTGTTAATTGTGTTCCTTAGTTAGTGAATTCATTGTGCTAGTTTCCCAACACTTGTTCGATAACTATGAGGGAACGTGTTCTTCTATTTGTCACTATAACACTTCCTTTCTAAAGACCCTTAATAGGCTCTCTATCAAGACCAAATGCACCTTTGGGGGTTATCATAGCACAACATTTACTTCTCATGTTTTCCTGTCTTTTATTAGCATCTGGGTACTTCTCAAGTCAAAATCTACGGAGAACTCATAATGAACACTCACAAACCTTCCATGATTATTTTATGCTGTCTCATTGGGTTCCGTTGTCTTTACAAACTCGACTTCTAGAATCATTGACTATGTCCTTGTCATGGGCGGGGAGTTTTGCTATCCTTGGCATTCCACCTCCCTGGGTGGATAGGAGTTTTATTTGTCTTTCTCCCCGGAGCATCATGTTAACCATTAGAACCCCTCTAGCCAATACCTGATTTCGTCCCAATACTAAGATGTCCTAGCTATGTGGTTTCACTCGTAAAATGTTGAGATTAGATGCTTTCATATTTTTGCACATATCATGAGCATATTGATTTGGAAGACAAGTTGTCGTATTTTTGGTTATCCCATATAGGATCAATTGTCGGGAAGGGTTAAGCTGTTTGAATTATGATTATCTTATATGTGTTTGACCTATTTTTCATCCTCACAGGCTTGTGGCATATATTCCTTGTGCTAGTTAATGTTAAGAGTGTAATTCAACTTAATGTATTTCCTTTGAAATCTCTATCATATCCGTGTTGCAAGAATCTTACCATTTGGAGCTAAACTGACATTCCTTACACTTAAGGAGGCAACGGGTGTAACATACTTGACCACTTCTCCTTAAATCTTACTATTATCGGGCAAGGCATATATGGAAAGGAACAATTGTTACTATCCCTTGCATAACTCGTCGCCTCCTAAGAATAACTGATGCTAGCGTCTTCATCCTCCCGATCATGACTCCCATGTATCTCATGTCTAGAAAGGCCCACTTCTTTTAGATCTCAGGATCACGTACATGGTTCCCACCTTATCAATGTGTGCTAGTTACCTCTATGCTTCATTTGTCTAATGATTGATGTCGTCACAATGATTAACCATGTTAACATTGTTAGTATTAATCCTCGCGTCTCTTAGCATATAACCTCATGAAGTACTCTGCTCAGCACATTAATGGATTCCTGAATAATTCCAGCCCAATCATGAACTCCGTTGTTCCTCATTGCATTAAATCTATTGGGTATTGAAGGTTCAAACATGTCAAAGAGGAAGCATCACCCCGTGATCACATATATTCAATAGGTAATTTTATGGTCAATTTATGATAGCACATCTTAGAGTGATTGTTGAAGATCATCAAAGGTTTAGGGTGGGTGTTCGCGTAGAGATTTAGAGTTGAGGAGGGTGAACAGGTTATTCTCAATATTTTCTCCCTGAAGATGTTATGTGAACAGGTTTTTTTTATTCTTACTGTTATTCAATAAATGTTAGACTTACCTAGTCCCTAAGACTAGGTGCCATCACGATACCCAACGGAGGGAAAATTGGGCCGTGACAGTTTTGTAAGAGTAAATGCTGAACAACGAGGTTTGATTGGCAAAAATAAAGTTTTTAATGTATTAGCTTCTGATCTGAATAAGCTAACTCATAATGATAGTCTTGCACCTCCTGGTTTCAATCAAATATTGGAAGGTGATACTCCCTTTACTCATGAAGAAGAAGAGGAGATGCAGGGCACTCGGAGAAGTGAAATAAGTATTTTATTATCTCAAGTTATAAGATTTTTGTTGTTATTATTGTACAAGTAATATTTCTACATTTGACTTAAATTGGAATTTGCAGAGCTAGGCGAATCTTAAAAGGTAAAAAAAGTGAAAGAAACGAATAGGTATAAAAATATTACAGGACTTAAAGTTGGAGAAAATATTGTGCCTCTTGGTTTTGATCAACTATTGGAAGGTAATACTCCCTTTCATTATGAAGAAGAAGAGATGTAGGACAGTCAGAGAAGTGAAATAAGTATTATATTATTTCAAGCTATAAGATTTTCTTTATTATTATTGTACAAGAACTATTTTATGTTTGACTTAAATTGGAATTTGCAGGGCTATGCGAATCTGAAAAGGTAAAAAAAGTGAGAGGAACAAATAGGTGTAAAAATATTGCAGGACTCAAAGCTGGAGAAAATTTGCGCCTCCTGGTTTTGATCAAATTTTAAAGGTGATGTTCCTCTTCCTCATGAAGAAGAAGAGATGCAGGGCACTCAAAGAAGTGAAATAAGTATTTTATTATCTCAAGCTATAAGATTTTGTTGTTGTTATTGTACAAGAATTATTTTTATATTTGATTTAAATTGGAATTTACAGGCCATGTGAATCTGAAAAGGTAAAAAAGTGAGAGGAACGAATATGTGCAAAAAAGTTACAGGACTCAAAGTTGGAGAAAAGTTGCGCGTCACTTTTTACCACAATAGGGTTGTTGGGCAGCATCATGCCTCATTTTCAAGACACTTAAATATATTGGTTCATGATCGTAATATATGCCCATTACGTGTACTTCATGGGCAGACATCGAAGAATATAAGCTACAACACGTGTGAGAAACTGTTACGGTAAAGATTTAAAGCATTACTTTCTTGATTTGACTTCTCCATTTCTTTTTTTCACAACTGAAAGAAAATACATGTGAGCTTAGCATTCAATGGTTGGTTAATGGCATACCATATTCGATAGCAATTGTAAAGTCGAGATGGATAGGAACTTGGTACTAATGTAGGCTTAATTATTTCATCAAAGAACTATGTAATAGAGAAACACACAACATTATTTCTTTTTTTAGGGGATTGCTATTGTCTCTGCTGAGACGTGAAAAGGGTGCTTCATTCTTTCTTTTTTCTCATAGTCATCAGGTCCATGACAAACATCATAGATATCATTATTACCAGCCGAGCATTTCAAATTAGAAATTTTGCTTAGATGACAGATAAAATAAAGGTTTTTAACTTAATACATTATCTTCACATGTTGTTTGTATTCATTCTCAAATACAGATTCTCAAATACAGAGCTTCCTTCTTACAGTTGGAGAACACAAGAGGTAAGATATCTGCTATTTGGTCTTCGTTATGCCATATTGGGTATCACTTTATTAAAATTAGCAAATCGCCAAGTATATTTATGTATAAGCATACTTCCTTTGCCTGTAAAATATAACTAAATATAGACTCATGATCGCTTCACTTTTTTCTTTTAAGAATCTACCCTATTTATCAATTAGAACTTGTATAACCTTTATAAGCTTTATCATCTCTTTTGATACACACAGTTAAAATTTTTATATTCTAGTTTATAAGATAATTTCATATGTAATGATACTTGTGAAATATTGTAGGATAAATTTGACAGTGATAACATAATGATCAACGAGATCATGTCCTAAAACATATGAGAAAGTTATGGAACAATTGGAGAGGATCGATGCACAAGAATATTATGCTCTAAAAGATGTGCCAAAGGGGTAGACAAGAGTGATTGGAAATGGCTGGTCAAGGAGCATTTTCTTACTGAAAAATTTAAAGTATGATTTTATAGCTATTTATTAACATCGTGTTATATTAAGCGGTTGACCAAAATTTTGTCAGTGTGTTGTTAATTTAGGAGACAAGTACAAGAAACTCGGTCAATAGGTCAAAGTTGAGTATGCCTCATCGTATAGATAGTAAGCCAATTAGGGAGATCATTTATGAATTGTTGAGTAAATCTTATAATTCTTTTAAGAAATTTCATCTTTGTTACAAAGATTTCTTTGACTTGTTTATTTGAATGTGAAAGGAGGTAAAGATGACAATCCACCAGATGTGGAAACTATTTTTTTTGAGACTCGTAAGAAGAACAACAAACTTGTCGAACCTGAAAATAATGAGAAATATGTATGTTTATTGATTCAATTTACATTATTTATTTATTGTGTTGTATTATGTTAATTAAATTATTTTTTATTTTACAGGCTAAAATCAAAGAAGTGGTGCAATCTGAATCGTCTCTTACAAACATTGAGGTTGTAGAAAGGTGATTCGGACCTCAACAAAAGAGTCATGTAGTAGGATTTGGTGGTGGGATAACCGCTAAGGAGTTGAAAGGTGGTAACTCCTCTGATCTAAAGCTGCATTGTTGGAAAAGCTGAATGCTATTGAAAAAGAAAATAAATCACTAAAAGGACGGCTGGAAGGGTTAGAGAGTAAATATGATGAGCTAGGGAGTAAATACGCACAGCTTGCAAAAATAGTATTTGATCAGCCTTCATCACCATCTTCAAGTGATCAATATATTGAATCATTTAACATGTTAGTAGATTAAAATTCCTATTTTACTCTCTGATAAAAATATTGCAATGCTCATGTGAATTTTTTCTTTATGTCATTAAGATTTATGAATAAACAAAAATATAGTCAAATGACTTTAAGCAAGAATGAAGTTTCAAAATTGCTAGCTTTCTCTTTTGCCTTTTTTAGTTTGCCTTGCAGCTTAATGCTTTTGAAGTCCTCTCTAAAACTGAGAAATAAGATTTACTCTATACTTACTCTGTTGAACTGAGTAAAGCTTAAGGTTCAGTCAAGGTTTTGACGTACTTAGCAAAGTATGGATTTAATAGATCATTCTAAACGATATGAATGAACATACTGCCATATATAATAGATCATTCTAATACTGCCATATGGAATTCAATAGCTAGCACTTGATTTTACAAGTTGAAAATATGGGAGCTATTATATACAGAATTTTAGACCAAAGATGCTTCATTTTAGACATGAATAGTGTAAGTAAATTGAGGAAACGTAGTGGAAGGGACTAGAAAAATTCCATTATTAAGCCTCTCTACGAACTCCAACTGTTCACGTGTATGTGTTTTATGTTATAGTGAATTTTTACCAAGAGAAATACGTTATGAATGTCCTATGTGCACTTGATATGGTCGAGAAACGTCTCTGATAAATTACCTATGCTTTTCCTGTATGTTCACCTAGTTTAAGTTACATTGATTTTTGTATGTTTGAATTTCTAGTTGTTAATTTGCTATTTATATCCAGCAAAGAGTTTGTATGGGGAATGGCAGTCTCCTCAGTGTTATTACAGTATCTTTGTACAATTTCGATCGGAAGACAACATTTCAACTGCATGAAATCAAATAATACTTTGTGACTTTGTGTGTACTAAATTTGCTGGCTGTTTATCTTGATCCAAGTGCACATAAAGTTAGTAATAACTTGAAATGCCCCTTTTCCTATTGTTGTTTTGTCTGCACAAGAAAATGGGCAGGCTCACACTTTGCTGCATAACCAAATGTAGATGTGATGTACTTACAGCTTACGATATGGACCTTTCTTTTCTCTTTATTTGAAAATATATATGTTCCTTGGAAAACATTTCCCCCTCCTTGTGCACTCGAATGGACCCAAGATACAGCCACAAGCTTCTTTGCTACATAATAGAGTTCACACATCGGATTCTCCTCAACACTCAGAGTACCTCAAGTTTTCGACCAGATCTTATCAATCTTGAAACATTTAATAAAACAAAATGAGGTCACAACATAAAAAGTTGCTGAGACAAAGAGCAGAAAGGGAAAGCTTACAAGAAACATACCCCTCTGTGTGTTTTCTATAATATCAAACATAAGGTGTAAAACCTTCTTTTTTAGAAATCGAAAATGCTCCTGCTGGGAATCAACATAAGGTGTAGATCTTTTCGTTGACGATTGTGTGGAATAGAAACTCATCAGTACACCAAAACCGACAAGCGTAGAGCATGACACTTAAAGCTTTCCATTTTCCTCGTTTTAGTTCTTAATCTGAGGAAACTACGGATGCAAACAGATGAGGTCAAGAGATCTAACAATCCAATCATGTCATCTGATTTCAGAGATACTACAAACTTTTGTAAAATGACCCTCCTCCAACAGGATTTCCACATTTGAGGAAGTCCTTGGATCTGCTAACAGGGAACGTATTGTCTCTTTAAGGGTAGAAAGATCCTTACCATTTAAATCTTGAGAAGACTCCTGTTAGTTTCCTGTTGATGCCTTCTGGTGACAGCTCACAATCGATCTCGAGCACTCCATAAGTTGATCTTCCGAGTAACTAGTATACCACTCGCATGTCTTACTCCACTGTTGGACACAGTGGAGTGTGGTCTGAGCTGTGTAGATTGCTGCAGCAGCTATGAATGATGGCGGAAACTTGAACATTTCATATTCCACTAGACAAAACTCAACCAAGAAGAAAGACAGCAACTCAAGCTTCCTATCAGATTGAGCAGCCTTAAGATATCTTCTCATGGAAACATATGCAGTTGGAAGTTGAGCATCATTCTTCTCACTTCAAGAACCTCCTTCCTTGAATAGGCTTTGTCCGACATAAACATGAAATCTTCCACTAATGGAACAGAAACTTCCACATATTTTCATGCTAATAGCATGGCAACCGACCCAACAAGATGTAACTTCTTCCTAACAACACCTTGCTTCTCCAAAAATCTATCTATCGGATTAACAGTCAGGCAACATCTCTTCTGTAAGCCTTAATATGTAGAATTTCAAGAAGCTCTATATGGGATTTGCTTCCCAAAAGTGACACTGGTTGTGAAGGTTTTAGTGTGACAAGATTGGGTGATGTAGAACTATTCATTTAGTCATCTTCCGATCATCATCTACAACAGACATAGAAAATGTAATGCGTTGTGTTCTTGGTACAATACTATCTACTGTTATGTCATATGATCTTTATATTTTTTCACTTTCTTGTTTATAGCCATTAGTGTAGCCTTTAATGTACTTGATCTTTCTTCTTTAGTTGTTTATTTTTTGCTACTAAACCGACATAAATTTATTATTTTAACCGATCAAAATTTTGAAGTCCAAAGAACCTATCCTTGAAAAAAGTGGAGATCAAGTTGAAGTACAAGAGGTTTTTGGTTTGTGAGGGATGGTTTAAAGACATTGTCTTATGTACATATGTTGCAATTTTACTTTTTCTCTTTTTAGAAATTGTTAAAAATGATGTCTTACGATTTGGATTGATTTCTGGTAAATATGATACTTTAGTTCTTTGTATTAACAAGATATTGGCTTATTATCCAATATTGTTGACCGTGTATGAAAGCATATAAATAATTATTACTATTCATGTAATTTAAATTTTCGTAATTAAATTTATTCATTTTCATATTAGCAAAGAAAAATATGGTCATTAGAACTCTTTAACGACAGGTTTTTCAAACAGATAAATGACCTTTAATGAAGGAATTTTGGCAGTTAAGAATAATTATACATTTAATAAAGGGAATATCGGTCGCTAAAAGCACTTGAATTGACTTAATTAGTTGTTGTCATTAAAGACTTTTAACGACCGGATAACAAGTTAGCGAGGGGAAAATTTTATCGCTAAAAAGTATGTATAACGACCGAAAATTATGTCGTTGCTAAAGAACCTTTAACGACCGGATTGTAAATCGGTCGTTAACTTTTAACGTCGGAGCTTTTAACGACCGGTGACGATCGATTTTTTTCCAATCAATTTTTTTCCGATCTTTATCAACTTTTAACAACTGGAATTGGATTTTAACGACCAAATTTTCCGTCGCTAAAGACCTATTTTCTTGTAGTGCGATCAGCAACAAGAACCACCTAGGGGCCTAGACCTAGCTATTTTGACCTATTCAGCTCAGCAACAAATGCTCAAACAAGGCAACAACTGGCCCAGATCTCAGGAGACATCACTAGCAGGTCTCAAAATCTTCTTGCCAATTGAAGCAAGACAGTGCTCACTCCCTCCTGTCAGAAGCATCAGTCAGAAGCAGCTCCTTAGCCCAGTAATATAGGCTTTTCTGATAACTATCTAATCCTGCTTTCTTTGACCTCAATTTCAAAGCAAGGGTGAAGATAGTCTCCTTTTCTCTCACATGATTTTTGCCTCATCTCATAGGGAATTTGTACACTTTCACTAGACGTAGAATTTGTTGTACACGGAAGATGATCTTCCAACTCACTCTTTTAGTAGATTTAGGACTTCTAATGCTCTTTTGTATGGTCGACCTAGGCTTACTTCACTTTGTTTTTGTATACCCAAGTGTCTATCAATGTTGGACGGACACTTGGATCATCAGCATAGGTCTAACTTACCATATCTTATCATAGTTGGACGATCAAGTGTTCTTTCTTATTTAGAGGTAAGGTTTATGTCCTCCTTCTTTATTGTACTTTACTTTTTATTTATGAAAATCAGCCCTAGGCACCTAGGCACAATGCCTAGTGGACATATTTAAAAAAAGAAAAGAAAAAGAGAATACTGTATAACTAGCTCTCTCAACTTCCAACGGCCAAAGGATTCTCCATTAGATAACGCCTTTGAACGACCTTTGGTTCTTGATATCCTTTGGTTGGCAACGTAACCAAAAAAAGTGTACTTCCTATCAAGAAAATCTGGTCCAAAGTGTACTTCCTATCAAAAAAATTACTGGCTCGTCATACCACCTACTATTTCTGTTGAAGTACACAAATAGCCTTCAAAATAGATAGTCTTAAATTTTATTCTCGCTTGTCTCGTGAGTAAAATTTTAAGTTTAACGAGTGTTGTCCCTAAATACTTTATGTATAGCACTTTTAACTTTTAAACTTAAAGTTGCTCATGAAACAAGCGAGGGTTAAAAGTAAAGACTACACCAAAAAGTATCATATTTATGCAGTATTTTGTGCTTCAAGAGACCCAACAAAAATGTCAAAAACACAAGATTAGAGGAATTTAAGGACCCGTTTGGCCATAGATTTCGTCAAAATAAACTTGGATTTTGTTTGGCAAATACATGTTTCGCCATAAATTTTGTCTATATTTTGGCAAAATTCCAAATCCCAAAATCAACTCAATAGTTGATTTTAGGCCAAATTTCTAATAATCACATGTTTCTCCAAGATAAATTTGAAAAATATGTTTTGAAAACGTATATCCAACTTCAAGTCAAACTTTACCTAAAGCAGATTTTTCAAAATAAATTTAAAAATCTATCAAACACCTTTTTGTCCAACTAAAACATTGATGATGATGGTGTAGGAGATTTTGGCACACGTCATTAACACACCAGAGTACAGTCCAGCAGGAACTAGTTAGTTCATTGTATAAAGAGCAAAAAAACATAAAATGAAAAGATAAAGTGATAGGTCTGGCCCCATTTGGAAACAAAGAATTTGGCATTTGTAACTTTCAATCACAGCCGTTACTTTAGGTAGTTGCTACAACAGTCAGCAGCTAGAGCTCATCCAATATATAATATACAAATTGCAAACACTAGGAGAAAGAATAGACAAAAACGAAGAAATTTCATACCATGCGTATCACAAATATCATATTTAGAAAAAGAGATGGATAAGAGATAATAAAAACACACTCATTTTCGAGCCCTTCCTTCGCAACAAACACTCATAGACCCAAAGGTACTAAAATTTCCTTAAACATAGGATAAGTATATGTAACTTTTCTTAATTATAATTAATATTACCTAGATAATAAGTTTTTAATTGCTCAATAATTATTCTTAGAGTTAACCTAGCTAATTTAGTGTAAATATTGGGCACGAGCAAATTTTTTTTTTGCGACAAACTATTATGACCATTTGATATCTACATCATCAACTATGAGGAGTTATTAGTATTAGTTTATGATCTAGAGTTTTTATTTAATTATTTAACCGTTTTGTATTAGAAACCCACTGTTTCAACTAATTCAGATTCGCACTGTGTATGACTCGTTTTTCATTCCAAGAGCCTGAACCTAAAACTTCAGTAATGTGCTCTAGTAGGTGACTGTGCAATCAACAACCTTATCACTAATATCATAGTTCAAAAATAGATGGATACTACGCGTAAAATAAGGTTTTAGTTGTTCCATATTTATTCTTAGAGTTAAATTAACTAGTGCAAATGCTGAGTGCGGGTAATGTGCTAGTATTAGTTAAGGCAATTTTTGCAGTTGAGGCAATAACACAATGATACTGGTGTTGGAGATTTTAGCACTTTACTGATGCACCAATTGAAGCTAAACGAAGTGGCACATAGACTGGCCAATGAAGCTATCAAGAGCCCGTCCTCTACTAAGTGTTTTTACCATGCTAGTCCAACCCTTTTTGTTGAACATGAAGTGATAAAAAACAAGCATGGTGTTTGTAATCGCTTTAAGGATATGTCTAGTATTATTTGTAACTATTTGGCAACTATGGGCAATAGTAAACCCTAAAAACATCTACTATGACTATGTAACTTTTGTTTAAGTAATATAACCCCCCGTTCCTGAGCCGAGTGTCTATTGGAAACAGCCTCTCTACCTGTTAGGTAAGGGTAAAGTCTGCGTGCAGACTATCCTCCCCAGACCCCATCTTGGTGGGAACATACTGGGTTTGTTGTTGGGTTTGTTGTTGTTGTTAATATAACCCTTGTTTTCTGTTCAACAAAAAAAATACCCGAAAGCTCTCAGTCCATTTGGAATTAGTTGATTGCACAAAGAGCAAAAGTACATAAAATCAGAAGCACATATCATAAGCCAGCCACCATTTGGAATCAATCTGCATTCAAAAATTCCAATCCCAACCATAACAACTTTAGGTTGAAACATACTCAGCCAAGAAAGCATCCAACAGATAAATATACAATACCTATGAATAGAAGGAGAATAGACAAAACAAAAGAGTTTTATTTCAACAAACTCTCTTCCAAATTCCATATCATAACTCATCACTGAATCATAGTTCGAAAAAAGATTGATAATAGGGAGTAAAATCACACTCGTTTTCAAGCCCTTTCATCGGCAACATAAACTCTAAGACTAAGCAGATTGAGAACGAAGCCCTTTGGACGGCTCTAAGAGCACGGAAAAACCCAAAGGCACTCACAATTTCAATGAAGACAAAGCACATCCCTCTAACTCAAAAACCTCTCTTGAACAAACAAATAAATAGAACTCGCTAAGGAAAAATCATGGTCTCAAGCATCTATTTAACTGATTCTTGAGACATACAACTCAATTGATACTTAACACATGTAAGACTAATACTATATCCAAATATAACTCGTCTAGCTGCAAAATTATGGGCATGCTATATTGAGGGGTGTTCCATTCATCCGTGGAGCATCATCCATCAAACCAAAGGACTCATCATAGCCATCAAAATCAAGGTCGAAATCAAAATCAGGCAAACCAGTAGGCAACTGGTCATCACCCTCGATCACACAAACCGCAGGGTCCTCAAAATCATCGATAACAAACTCATCCAAATGCTGACTGAAATCATCAGCAGCAACAAGGAATGACTCGAGCTCCAACTCAAGGTCCATAGTTACGCCAATTTGAGCCAAAGATAGACTTTCCTCAATTAATGCCAACTCAGGCACTTCTTGTTCAACAACATTAGCTTCCAAAGCAACATAACTCGCCTTTTCATTAACATTATGTCCTGAAATTGGAGCAGAAGCAGAGGTAGAAGTTAAAGAGTCCAATTCAAGAATTGATGGCAAGGAGTGTGAAGTATGTGACACCGAGCTTTCTGTAGAGTCCTCTGAGACACTAGCAACATTAGTATTGGTTTGATTTTGGTCATCAGAACTCTTCTCAGACACATTTGTGCTATTCTTAGTCATACTCTCGAATTCAAGGCGTTTCAATTCGTAAGCTCGAGAAGCCTCCTCCGCAGTACTATAAGTACCCAACCAGACCCGTCTTCCTTTGAAGGGATCGCGAATTTCAGCAGCCCATTTGCCCCATTTTCGTTGACGAACGCCTTTATATTTCGATAAACCCTGCCTTGGTTGAATCAGGGGTTTAGCTAAAGCGTTGTTTATTGGTTTTTTCTCTCCATTGTTGCTGTCTTGAAAAGAACATTCTGTTTCAGAAGCTTTTGGAGGAGTGAAAGAGTTGCCAATCTGCAACTTAATCTCCCGAATGAAACGCTTGGATTTGGGATCATTGATCCCCTCATCATCAGATGAATCAGTGGCATCAGGATCATAACAAACAATCCGAATTTTCCTCATTGGCCTCGTATCAGCTTTGTTCTTCATATTTCTTTTCAGATTTTCAAGATCTGATGATGATTGTCTCTCAAACTCAGACATTCAGAGTTATTTCACTCCAAAGTACCTCAATATTCGCCAAAAATTGGTCTCTCTTAAAAAGAAACTAAAGGACAACACAAGGAAAAGGATGTAATACACAAAATTTGAAGAGAAATTAGGAAAAATTACGCTGTGTATCAAGTAAGAGGTGGTCTCAAGAGCAAAATAAGATGTAAAAATTGCTTTATGTGAAATCCCCCAAAACACACTTCTCCAAACCAATTCCTGTAAAATAGAAAAAATGACCAAAACCCCACATCAGATCAGCTTCCAACCAAAAACACTAAAATTGAAACACATGTAAATGAACAACGGCTAAAACTTATAGGGGTTTAAGGTAAGTAAGAAAAAGTACCTTTTGGGCCTCAAACCCATGGAAATAATTGGTGAAAATTGCAAGCAGAGAGCAAAGAAGAGTGAAGAAACTGAAAAGCAGAGGTACAATGGAGCCCCAAATTCAATCAAAGACAGAGCAGACCTTGCCGACATAAATCTCTCCAAAACCCACTTATTTTCTTTGGGTCTTGTTCGCCAAAAAAGCGAGGAAAAGGGAGAAACTGTAGATAAGATATTCCTATTTATAGATACCAATAAAATAGAGTAGACAAGAACAGGATTAGGAATCTATGGCCAAGATTTTCTTCTCCAGTATCTGACAAAAAGATCTGCTTAGTTTTTATAATCAGTAATTTGCAGAAATTAAAGCACACTGATATAAAGAATTAGTAAAAAGCTTGATTATTAGTTTAACACTAGAATGGGTCATGGGCGGCTGCGTTTTTCTGGTTTTCTTTTCAGACAACATTTGACTGACGCAAATCGCAATATATAAAAAATGAAAAGACAGAGAGAGAAGAAGGACATTATAGTATCATATGTAACGTCGAAAATCTAAGCCCATGCTTAATTAATTCTTTATGTTCCTTCGTATTAAATGAAATTGTATTTGTGTAATATGTGGATTTGCATGTATATTTGTATATGCCTTGTTTGGTCTTCTTTCCCTCTCCTTTGCGCACCATTTCTCTCTCTACACAATCTAAGCTTTTCCACTAAAAAAATTTACCCACATGGTTAATTAATATATTAATCATGATTAAGTATAAAAATATAGGAAGCAAAAGACATTTGTTATATATTATGGATTTAATGAAGACATGAGTGCTAAGTGTCTTTAATATTAACTCGTCCACGTGAAAAACTCCTAGTTCACGGGATTAAAAACCACGACCTATCCTTGTAGGATTTCAACTTCACGATTAAACAAACTTTCAGATTACAAACTATTGTAACATAGGAATTAACCTCTTAATACTTCGCCAGCTTGTAATAACTCTATCACAAGCCCCTTTGTAATACTCTATTATAAAGCTTACAACTCGACTAACTCTAGCCAAGACACAAACACAAGGTTTATGATTTTACAACAGATTTTCTACACAATGCTTACAACTAAGTTAAGTAGGAATTACAAATGAAACACTTTAACAAAGGTGCAACACAACTAAGGACATATAATTACTCGATGCAGGAAATTGGTCATTCGTTATATTGTTATTTGTTCTTGATGCCCTTAGAAGTCACTTACCAGATGAACACACTTGAGAGAATAGCTCAATGAATTCTGGAATGTGCAAGTATAACCTTTTGCCTTTGTTTCACGTTGATATTACATAAGTGACATCACTTAAATGATGCAAGCATGTTTGGTACAAGGGCATTCCCCATAAAGTGACTGTTGCACTGTTTGCACTATTGTGTTTGTGCAGAAAGACAGTTGCAGCTACTTTATAGCTGTGGGGGTTGACTGGTACAGTCAGCAAGGGAACAAATGTCCATCTCTTTCCTCTGTTGTTTCTTTGACTCTGAAATGTTGAAGCATGTCCCTGACTTGAGACTTGTTGTTCTTGAGTGCTTGAGGATATGGAACGGATTCTTTATCTGGTTCTTAACATTAAGTTTGTTAGATCATCAAAACATAACAGGATGCATAACCTGTCAATTTTTCCCTTTTTGATGATGACAAACTTATAATTGAAGTTCCCCCTGAGAATCAGAATATCATACACAATTTATGTATCCCCCCTAAATCAGTTCCCCCTCTTGTTCCCTCTCAATTTATTTTCCCCCTTTTGGCATCATAAAAAGATCAGCTGTAAACAATAAGCAAAAAAAAAGTCTAGCTTGGTTAACTCATGTCACATGTGTGCTCGCAATCATGACTAAAAATAGAGCATAAGAACAAGGTATGAACAAAAAAAGGACGAGATATTCATTAATTTTGGAAATAAACAGGGAGCAGTGCCATTGTTACACAATCACCACAAAATAAAAACAACAAAAAGGCACCAGTCATCAAACATATCTAAACACAGGAAACCAAAACAAGGGACAGACAACTTGAACTTGACACTGGGTAGGAAACGACTCTGAGGAGCACTGGAAGGGGGAGGCAGAGAGGAAGAGGCAAGAGTTATAAGGAGGATATCCATTCGAACATTTGCAGACCCTTGCTCATTGAGCAACCTCTCCTTCAGGTCCTTGACCTGTTTCCTGAAATCAGCATTTTCTTTGGTCAGGCGAGCAACCTCTGCGTTGTGTGAGCTACTGGAACCAGGTGCCTCCTGGGCCTGACTAAGCTGATCCTCAAGGATAACATTCCTTGCCTTTAACTTCCTTATCTCTTCATTGGCGATATTCTGAGCTTCAATCAGTTGAGAGATAGTGGAATTGCTGCCAACCCCTCCTTTCTTAGGATGCTCTCACACTCTTCCAAGGTGTTTTTTGGAGAAACTCTGCTTGCGAGTACCAACCGTGGCCTTTCCCTGAGGAACTTTTAAGAACTCAAAAAATTTGGTAAGAAGAAACCAATAAGGCAGCCCATGATTACCATCCTTGAAATCTGCTACTTTTTCATGTGCTCAATCATGATTCCTTGCAGATTTATAGTGGAGTATACATCCAATGCTTCAATGAGTAACATGCTTGCTTGTGATGTAATCGAACGCCTTTCTGCACGAGGGAGAAAAATTTTGTTCACCATTTCGAATAGCAGTTGGTACACTGGAAGGAGGGCCTTCTTGTGTACCTGTTCCCCTTACTGGATTGCATCATCCTTCAGAATGGCATTTATGAAGTTGGAAGAGAAAGTCCCTTCAATGGAGGATATACCATTAGTAGGAACTCCCAAGATGGTTCCCAACACTACCCCATCCATCACAAAGTCAACCCCATTTACCTTCAAGCAGATGTTATCATCCTCCAAACTAAACAAATCGGCATAGAAATTGCATACCTCGACCTCATACACCTTGGGACTCTCATGTGTGAACAAATGTGTCCACTGTTGAAATTCACAAATTTCAACCAGTTTTCGTATTTTCGTCATGTCAAGAATGTCAGGGGAAAAGGTTCTGCCCCAAAGCACCTTCTGTTTTCTCAGATTTTCCTTTCCAACATCCTTAGTCACACTAATCTTGCCCTTTTTCTAGGAATCAGGTTCTTCATTTGCGCCAGCCTTCCTATTCACAGATTTTCTTACACTTTTTCCTTTCTCAACAGATTTCTCAGACACCTTCTCAACACACTTTTCAACCACTTTCTCACCCGACTTTTCAACCCCAATGTTGCTAACTTCCATCACATTCACAGATGACTCTTTTTCAGATTTTTGAATTGTAGTTTTTTTGGAGGATTTACGGATCAAGGAACTGGATTCCTCATTCACCACGGCATCAACATCTACCACAATAGTTGTAGGTACTGCCTCATAATGTATTAACTTTCCGCCTTTCATCAACCTCATCCTTTTCTTTTCTTTCTTACTTTTCTTTAGCACTGGCTCAAGAGCCTCCTTCTTTTGCATCCTAGTAGTAGGTCTTTTATGAGTGGGCGGTTTGGGAGTTGCCCTTTTACTCCTCGCACTAATAAAACTCGCAAGAGCCATATCATCATAGTCTTCTTCACTATCCTCATTCTCTTCCTCGTACAGACAGCGCATCTTAGGAGCAACAATAGTCAATGGCTCAGCACAAAAGTGAGGAGAGGAAGCGGGATCAGTACTGACTTGGGGTTCTTTTGAAGAGCATGGGGTTTCATCCTAAGTTGGATCATAGGGCTCCTCTTGTGTGGAGGGATCAGGTCCCTCAGGAGGTTCCCTAATAGTACTGTCTGGTGCCAGATTTTTGTATCACCTTCCCCCTGAGACCCATTTGTTTCCGACACGCCTTCATAACCACTACACAACCCTCAACAGTGATTGACAACATATTCTCTATAGCCTCTTGTTCTTGCAACCCCAAAGTGAACTCAGAAGACATATGAGGAGCATTACCTGTAGAATCAACGATGTTCAAATCAAGGCCCGGGGTAGTTATTGATGATTCATCACTATTACCACCCACGCCTTGTTGTATCTCAGAACTTTATTCCACTGGCAGACTAGAAATTTCCTGATTTTCTTCTCCCTCAATTGTATCATCTTCAAACTTTTTTCTAGCGAGGCAGAAGGAAAGACCGTAGTCACAAACTTCTTGGGAGTTGAGGTTTTGCAAATTCGATGATAACCAGTACTTGATTGGGTTGGAGAAGAGACAGTGGGTGGTTGTGACTCTAGCTTAGGGCTTGGAGTAGGTGGCTTAAGGGTCGTAGTCTCTATAACTGGTGCTTCAACATGTGAAGACGCAGTGGGGACGATGCTTGGAACATTTTTGGCTTCAAGATTTCCAGACATGGTGGAGTGTAGTGAAAGTTGATGGAAGAAGAGAGTGTTTGGTTGTTGAAGAAAAGGGGAATTTTGGCTTGTGATGTGAACAGTTATGAAAGTGATCGTGTGTGGATTTATTTAAAAGAGATGAGGGACCGGTTAGGAACGAGTATCAATTTTTGGGTAAACGGGTCATTTTATAATGGGTAGGACGCTTGGGTTCAAACAAAAGAAAGAAAGAAAGAGAAACTAACATTTTAATGACGTGGCACCGTTTTAGCCGTTAAAAAGTTGTGGATGAGAGTACAGAGGAACTACTAACCTGTGTCAAGGGAACCAAGTTCCCTAACAGATTTTGTAAATGTGAACTTCATGCTTTGACCAAAGTGCGATACTATTAGCTACTTGTTTGCTCTGTGATCGTCATGTGTGTCTACCTGCAACGGTATAGAGATGAGTTAGACTTTGCTAGAAAACATGTTTTAGCTATTTTACTTGTTCATTTCTTTCATAGACAATCATCGATGGACCAGGTCCTTAGATTGATTTTATCAACCCTAGTGCCAGGCGATTCATTTCAAAGTGCTCTTTACTCAGTGCTTTGGTGAAGATATATGCAATTTGATCTTCTGTGCTGCAAAACATCATGTAGATGAGCCCTTTCTCAACATTGTCTTTGAGTAAGTGGTGTCGTATATCAATGTGCTTTGTTCTCTTATGTTGAATTGGATTCTTTGCCATGTTGAGAGCACTAGTGTCGTCACATAGTGAGGGCACACAATCGAAAAACACACCAAAATCTTGCAGCTGTTGCTTGATCCACAACAATTGAGCATAGCAAGAGGCATCTACCACATATTCAGCTTTTGCAGTTGAAAGAGCCACTGAGTTTTATATTCTTGTACCCTATGAAATTATACATGAACCCATAAAATGTGCCATGCCAGAAGAGTTTTTCCTATCCAACAGATAACCAACATAATCAGCATCAGCATACCAAATTAAATCAAAATTGTCTCCTGAGGGATAGTAGAGAACCAGGTCCTGCTTTCCTTTTAGATACCTCAAGATTCTCTTCGCAGCCTCCAGATGAGATTCCTTTGGATTAGATTAAAACCTGGCACAGAGTCCTACATTGAAAACAATATATGGTCTGCTCGCTGCGAGATACAGGAGTGACCCAATGATACCTCTATGCATGGTTTTATTCATAGGAGAACCAGGTTGATCCATGTCCAGTCGAGTGGCAGTGGCAATGGAAGTATCAATGATTTTTGAGCTTTCCATTTCAAATCTCTTCAGAAGTTCTTTGATGTACTTCTATTGACTTATCATTGTGCCATTAAGAGTTTGCTTGAATTGTAGACCCACGAAAAAATTCAATTCCCCCATCATGCTCATTTCAAACTCACTTCCCTTGAGCCTTGCGAATTCCTAACACAGAGAATCATTTGTTGCTCCGAAGATGATTTCATCAACATAGACTTGCACAATGATCAGGTTCCTCCCCCGTTTCTTCAGAAATAAAGGGTGTGTTTGGTATGAAGGAAAATATTTTCCGGAAAATATTTTTCAATTTTTTCATGTTTGGTTGGCCTAAATGCTTTGGAAAATATTTTTCTCATGAACTCATTTTCCTCTAATTGGAGGAAAATGTTTCCCCTATTAAGAGAAGAGAAAACATTTTCCAAAACTCCTTCTCAACCTTCCTCACCATATTCTCCGTCTTGATCAATCTTATCATGTGAATCTTTCCCACAAGGGTAGTAAGATTCATCAAAGATCACATGTATGCTTTCCTCAACACATTGAGTTCTTTTGTTGTATACTTTGTAGGCTTTGCTTTGTTATGAATAGCACAGAAAGATTCCTTCATCACTTTTGGCATCGAATTCTCCAAGTGCTTCCTTACCATTGTTGAGGACGAAACATTTTCATCCAAATGTCCTTAAATGTGTTAGCTTGGGTTTCCTCTCGTTCAGCAGTTCATACGGGGTTTTGTTTAGGAGGGACCTGATCATGCACTTGTTCACTAAGTAGCATGCAGTGTTGACTGCTTCTGCCCAGAAACTTTTTGCAATGCCACTGTCAATCAACATTGTTCTTGCCATGTCTTCAAGAGTCCTATTCTTACTCTCCACAACACCATTTTGTTGAGGCGTTCTTGGAGCTGAAAAATTATGAGTAATGCCATTTTCAGCACAGAATTCGTCGAATTTGGCATTGTCAAATTATGTGCCATGATCAGACCTTATACATACTACATTATGGCGCATCTTCACCTGAATCTTCTTCACAAATGCAGAAAATACTTGAAAAATTTCATCCTTGGTTCTAAGAAATAGGGTCCAGGTGAATTTGTAATAGTCGTCCACTATAACAAAGATGTACTTCTTTCCTCCTCTACTTGGCACCATCATAGGTCCACACAGATCCATATGAAGGAGATCAAGTCGCCTTGAGGTACTAACTTCCTTTTTGGGCTTGAAGGAGGATTTGACTTGCTTTACTTTTACACATGCATCACACACCTTGTGTTCCTTGAAGCTTGAATTGGGCAGACCACGAACCAGGTCCTTCTTGACCAATTTGTTCAGCAACGTAAAACTTGCATGACCAAATATTCTGTGCCATAGTTCAGCATCATCATCAACAACACTCAAACAACTGAGATCCTCATTTTGCAAGGACTCAAATTCAGCAACATAAATATTTTTGTATCTTTTAGCCACCAAAACCACTTCACCAGTCACAAGATTTGTGACCGTGCATATTTTTGACACAAATTCCACTTTGTTTCCCTTGTCACAGATTTGAGAAACACTCAGCAAGCTGTACTTAAGCCGTTCACATAGTACACATTTTCAATTGAGTGAGTAAGAGACTTCTCGATCCTTCCAAATCCTAGAATGTATCCCTTTTTGCCATTTCCAAAGGACACACTTCCTCCTTGCAAGGCTTTGAGTGAAAGGGAATCATTTGTGCTTCCAGTCATGTGTGTAGAGCAACCATTATCCATGTACCATTTTTGGCTGCTTCCTTTCACTGCTTCTTGCACAAGGAAATCAAAAGTTAGACTTAGGAACCCAAACAAGTTTGGGTCCTTTGTAGTGAGGAAATGGGTGAATCAGGGTTCTTTTGGTCCAAGTAGGCATCACATATTTTTTATATGAGGGACCAGGTTCTTTAGCAGTAGTTACCTTTTTAGCAAAAAAATTATTTTTCTGTTGAGACTGAAATCTGGCCTTACAGGTTTCTTTAAAATGCCCAATGTTACCACAGTGAGTGCAAAGCCAGTTATCAGGGACAGTAACATATTGTAAGGAGTCTTTTCCTTTTGGAACCCAATTTCCATCCTGTTTCCCCCATTGTATACATGGCAGTGATAGCATCAGAGGACCAGATCTACTTAAGTGATTTTTCTAGATCATTCTTAACTCTTCCTAGATCTTCCTGAAGTTGTTTGCTTCTCTCAAGTTTAGTACACATACTAGATTTCACTGATTTTAACTCATCTTCAAGCCTAAGGTGTGACTCATTTGCAACTTCCTTTCCATTTTGAGTGATCTCATGCCTACCTTCCCTTTTTAGTTCCTCGATTGTTTCCTTTAGGTCCACAACTACTACTAATAAGTCATCTCTCTCATGCTATATGTTAGAAATCTTTTCAGTTAAAGCTTCTTTCTCCTTTTTTAAACACTCAATGGTCTCTTTTAGATCGATCACAAAAACCAATAGATCATCTCTCTCATGTTCTATGTTTGTAATTTTTTCAATTAGAGTATATTTTTCTTTATTCAAACTCTCAATGGTTTCTTTTAGATCTACCACAACAACTATTGGATCATCTCTCTCATGTTATACTTCTCCTAGTTCCATAATTAAAGCATTTTTATCATTTATAAGACTATGATAAGCATCAATTAAAATATTTGCCAAATACATAAGCTTTTTCTGAGAGTAAGACTTCAGATTTCTTTGAACATCTAGAAAGTTTACCTCATCATCATCATCTTTATCATCGTCAGATTTTGCCGTCAGGGCAAAGATGGAGTCATATTCAGCTGCTTCACTTTCTACTGCCATCATGGAGCTGTCACCTTTATCATCATCCTTTCCAGATTCACTGGAAGATTCTCCCTATACAGCAAGAGCTTGTTTCACAACATTGTCAGCAACATCTTTTCTCTTGAATCATTTGTTAGGAATTGGGTTCCTCTTGGCTGCTTTATCTATGTTGTGGTTGTACTGATCTTGTTTGAGGAAAGAGCAATCCTTAAATGCCCTGGCTTCCCGCACCTATCACATAGGTCATAGCTTCTTGGCTTATTGGAGCTACCCTTTTTTGGAATACCTCCATTTTTGTGAACCATTTTCTGAAATCTCTCTGTCAGGTAAGCCATATCTGCATCCTCACCACTTGAGTCATTGTTGTCTGTCTTGAGGCCTAGGTTCTTCTCCCTTTGGGGCTCTCTTCTCTCGTTATCCTTCTTCTTCTTCATTTCATAAGTTTTCAGATTGGAATGAGTTCATCAATGGTCAATTTCTACAGATCCTTTGCCTCTGTGATAGCATTTACTTTGCTTTCCTAGGAACTAGGTAATACACTAAGTATTTTCCTGACAAGTTTGTCCTGGGAATGATTTCTTCCAGAGAGTGAAGCTCATTGATGATAGAGGTGAAGCGACTGTGCATGTCCTGAATGGACTCATACTTCATCCTGAAGAGCTCATACTACGTGGTTAGCATATAAATCTTTGACTGCTTGATTGAGTTGTCCCTTCATGAGCTGTTTGGAGAGCTTCCCAGATCTCCTAAACAAATTGACATGTTGAAATCCTATTGTATTCATCTGGTCCAATACCATTAGACGAGGATTTTTTTTTTGCTCGAAAGTTCTTCTCTAGCCTTGCGATCAACATCATTGTATTCCTTTCTTGTTTTGGGAATTGTCACTGTTGGTTCACCAATGGTCTTCGTAGGAATGAAGGGTCCATCTTCCCACAGCTCTGAATCTTCATACACAATAAAATCATGCATCCTTGTCTTCTATCATCCATAGTATTGGCTATTGAATATTGGCGATCTATAGGTAGATTGACCTTATAAAAAGTTTGGTGGAGCAGCCATAAGGATCATTTTTAGGTGTTAGCCTGATAGAAAGACCCTGCTCTGATACCAATTGATAGAAACAAAGGGTCCACCAAACTATATAGAGAACCAGGTTCTCTATTAGTTCCCACAAAACACCACACACAACAGTAAGTAAGTGACACAATAAAGTTTTAAGTAGAAAACTCCCAGCTCACAGGATTAAAAATCACGATCTACCCTAATAGGATTTCAACTTCACTACTGAGAAAACTTTTAAATTACAAACTATTGTTACCTAGGAATTAACTTCTTAATCCCCCCACTAACTTGTAATAACTCTATCACAAGCCCCTTTGTAATACTCTATTACAAAGCTTACAACTCGACTAACTCTAGCCAAGACACAAACACAAGATTTATGATTTTACAACAGATTTCCTACACAGTGCTTCTAACTAAGCTAAGAAGGAATTACAAATGAAACACTTTAACAAAGGTGCAACACAACTAAAGACATATAATGAGTCGATGCAGGAAACTGGTCCTTCGTTATGTTGTTCTTTGTTCTTGATGCCCTTATAAGTCACTTACTGGATGAACACATTGAGAGAATAGCTCAATGAATTCTGGAATGTGCAAGTATAGTCTTTTACCTTTGCTTCATGTTAATATTACATAAGTGACATCACTTGAATGATGCAAGCATGTTTGGTACAACGACATTCCCCATAAAGTGACTGTTGCACTGTTTGCACTATTGCGTATGTGCAGAGAGACAGTTGCAGCTACTTTACAGCTATAGGGGTTGACTAGTACAGCCAACAAGGGAACTGATGTCCATATGTTCCCTCTATTATTTCTTTGACTCTGAAATATTGAAGCATGTACCTGAATTGAGACTTGTTGTTTGTGAGTGCTTGAGGATATGAAACGGATTCTTTATCTGATTATTAACATTAAGTTTGTTAGATCATCAAAACGTAACAGGATGCATAACCTATCACTACTATTGTATATTAAGTTGCTAGATAATTCTAAAAGAATCTTTATAGTTTCAATTGAAATTACTATTTTGTATGTGTTCAATCAATAGGTATAACTTAAATCCATTATAGAGGGTCATTTGCACCAGAGTACACGTGACCTATGTCGTGCCCCCTAGTTTCCACCTAACGATTTTATGGTGCGTTAGGGCACCTGAGTAGTTAACTCATGAACTAGTTTACATTACCAGAGATTGGGTAAGGGCTTGAAATTATCCCAAGGGGAAGGTGTTAGGCACCCCTCGAGATCCACAATTGTGGGTCCCGGCCAAATGGTTTCGTGAATTCAGACAATAAGAAAATAACACGCAAGGCTCACATAAGAGGGGATTTCAAACAAGTATAAAAGTTTTATTGGAAGTTTAAAAGAAATTAGAAGTAAACATTTGAGAAAATATCCTAGGTTTAAAGTAATATGGATCACATCAATGCAATACCCGATAATCACTCCTCGAAGAGGGGCAACATGTGGTATTGGTGCACCGGTCATCATACCCATATTCTACCCTTCCCAACCCGTGAAGGTAATTAAAGCGTATGTTGATCACAGATTCTATTGCATGCTATTACCTGTCCCATCTTATCAGTCCTGGAGGAAGTTAGGACTACTATCATAAAGGGTAGATACTAGGCAGAACCCCTAGGTTTAAAGGACAAATTCTAAATGACAAATAAAACATTTAGGACTGCAAGTATAGGGGATACACAGGAACAGATATGAGGCTCATGAATCCCTTCACAAATTAATACACATAACTAGCACGACTCAAACACAAAGAGGTCTTTGCATTTTAGAACCTAAGGCATGATGTCTAAGTGAGAATACAGTAATGGGGCAGTCTGATTACTGAGTTTCAGAAGAAATCATTTTACTAGTTATGGACTATGAATTCTGATCTGTAATTATCCAAACTATACAAAGAGACAGTTTTTCCCAGTTATAATAAACTTAATGCCTAAGGCTTGCCTAGGCGGGTTTAACAAACTCCAGCTATCCTGTTTAGAATTAATCATGGTAAATGAGTGAGTATTTAGACTAATATGAATGTAGTGTCCTACAAAGAAGGATATCTAAATGCATACAGGGTGTGGAATGATGCAAACCTACGCATGCTTTTCTAAATGCACAAACGTTTTTAGAAATTAGAATCGATTATTATTTTAAGGCGGAATTTACTTATTAACACATCTTTCGACTCGAAGCAGGAAATACAGAAGCATAGTTAAGTTGTTGAACCTAGCACATGATTTCTAATGCAAATAGTAGTATGTCCTTAACACATGAGTTTGGGCATAGGTAATATGAGCATGCCGAGAATGAATTCCTAAGGTAACATGATCTCTAATGCAAATATTGGCGATTAATGCTTTTAACCTAAAACAGGATTTCTAGACATGGTGATCGTGAAGATGCAGAAAACAACAACATTATAACAACCATTTTATAGTTATTTAACTACGAACAGGATTTATTAGTGAGGCATAAGTATGGTAAAGATGCTGAGATAAGCGGGCCTAAAAAATATTTTCTAATGCATACATGGAAAGTATTCCTAAGCATGGTAACTATTGCACACATATACAAAATAAATCCTATAGCATGGTTCACCCATAATTATACTAAGCATGCACAACCTCGCCCATTTCACTATCCAACCCATAACTGTTTTTACAATTAATCATTACAAACCAGCCTTGCACAAATTCAATAAATAAGAAAATTAAGAAGTTACACTATAGAAGGCCTAACAGTAGGCCCAAGTCCTCAGATCCAACAATCCCATATGTCAAGAACAGGTGCTCGGAGTTCCTAAGGATCTCAGAAGACCCCAGGCAGTGCTCACACCCAAGTACCCTAGCCAGGAATGAGTAAGTGCAGTGTGGAGTGCCAGCCTTGTGTGTCAGAGTTCAATGGGTACTCAAATGGTCCCTTAGGCTGTGCTCACACGAAGGGTTCAGAACTTAGAGCTAAGAGTAGTGAGATGTGCCTATAGTTTAGAAAAGAGTTGAGTTTGAAAAGTAGCTTTTGGAAATATTTGTTTTGAAAAATAGCTTAAGAGAACAACATGAGAGTTTGTTTTATAAAAACTGGTTTTGCAGAAGAAAGAAACAGGACCATCAGCAACCCAGAACATACATTGTTTAGGAAGCAAACACAAACAGGGATAGGGGGACTGGGGGACAAATAAGTCACAGAGTAGAGGCAAACTTGCACAGAAATAGTCCTTAGGCTAGTGCTATATGGTTTAAACAATCACAGCCTAGTTATCACAGAATAATCATGCCAGGAATCTAACAACATCAGACTGAGCGGTGTAAAACAGAGTCACATATTAGGTCAAGGATTAGGATTTTAAATAATAACTAAGTATTAAGGGGTGCATGCTCATAGTGTTGGGAGTCATGCAGATTCATGATGGAAACATATAAGGGAAAGCAATAGACATGCTAGACTAATGGGCAAGGGGAATCACATAGGCAAGTAGACATGCTGAACACAGAAAACATGTTGAGTTGGATGCTACTTAAACTAGATACATACAAGCTAGGAGTAAGAATGAATGCAGAATGAAGAGTAGTAATGCGAAGGACATCAGAGTAGTAGTGTGTAGATGCAACAGAACATGAGAGCAGAAGAGCAATAACACAATAGTCAGCTTTGGCTTGTAGCCGGCTAACACATAAAGAGTAGCAAGTAACACCAGAAGTAACAGAGCAGAGAGCTTTTGTGTAAGAGAGATAACTTTTTTTTAACCACAAGTGTTCGTGTGTCTATTGGTTGTGTTATGCTAAAGAGAGTATGGTGTTTATAATTCTGAAAACGAGTAAAGAAAATAAGGTAAGGAATAATTAGTCTAACATAATTATGGAAATAAAAACCAATCAGTGTCAATTAAAGGCCCGGACTCCTTTTAATTAGGGAGTCAAGTTCAAACGGGCCAATAAGAGTTAAATCAGGGAAAGGAATCAAATATAGTGATCTTACCATAACGGGGGTAGTAAAATCATGGAGTGTGTAATAAAGACCAGGTTCATAACACGTAATTAAGGAAAGTACACATTGAAAGCATATTCACAAAACAAAGTATGGGTTTAATTCTGAAAATTAGTCGAGGGAATCTCGACTGTAATTGAAATCACAGGGAATCAGGAACAATCAAGGAAAGTTTCACACAATCAAGGGAAACAACTCGAAAAACCAGTACAGAACATACAGAATCATAGGTTCGAAGAAAACATTACAGAGTCAGTAGAGGGTATCAGGAACCCTAACCATGAATTAAAGTAAGAAACATAGAGCACATAGAGAGCCTAGAAGAAATATGCATATTGGCTAAACATAGCGAACAAGACGGACTAAAAGCCTAAAAATTAGGATTTTTCGTAAGAAGCTTTGAATCAAAACACATTAACAAAGGAAAACATAGAATAACATTAAAGCAGAAGTAAAAGTAATTGATTTCTGAAAGGGGTTTGTGAAACCCTAGTTTTAAAACTTGAAAGATCGTTTAAAGATGAAAGTTTTTAGAGAAAAACATAGAAAAGCTTCGTAATACTATAGATCTAAAGTAGATCTAGAATAAATCGAAAGATATAGGGTTAGAGTTTCGTGGAAGAACCTCAAAGACAGCACCGGCCGAAGTCGGAACAGGTTGTAAACTTACTCAAACGCCCGGGAAGGCTGGAAAGTGGCACGGGTGGTGAGTTGGAGCTCTCCAGGTTTGCCTGAGAGCCCCAGAGCATCACTGGATTGGTGAAAAGTGGGTGGTAAACCAAGTGCTGATGAGGAGCCATGGTTTCAGGTGAGAGAACCAGTAGGAGAAGGGAAGCCAAGGAGGCTTCTAGAGAGAACTAGAGAGTAACAGAGAGAGATAGAGAGAGAGTGAGTGTTGAGAGAATGAGGGGTCAGAGGGGGGTATTGATTAGGTTTAATTATGGTAACAATGATCTGGACCGTTGATCTCATTTGATCAATAATTCAGATCAAGTGTGGGGTTGGGCCGGGTTATTTTTCGGTTTTGGGCTGGGTTAGAGAGTGGGTTTTGGGTCAGGTGGGGTTGGGTTAAAGTTTGGCTAAAATTTAAATAAAAAATGGGCTACACATTAAATACCCAATTAAATAAGGTAATTAATTAATAAAAATAGCTAATAATTTTGTAAAAAATAAATTGAGACCAAATAAATGAAATTAAAGCGATTGACTAATATATAAAAATTGTAAATGATCATTCATTGATTTTAAAATGGTATAAATGCACATTTGTGCTATAATTGCAAAACTGCTGAAATTAACTAAATGATGCCAATATTGGCTAATTTGTGAAATAATAAAATCCTAAGGGAATTAAATAGGATATAAATAACATGTTGGGCAAAAAATGATTTGAAATTATATCATTTATGAATAATTATGGAATATAAAGTATTAAATAAACAGGAAAATAATTTGATAAAAATACAAAAAGCTGTGAGAGAATACCAGTTACTGTAAGGAGTGATTTTGAAAGTATATATACAAGTTTGAAAAATAATTTCAAGAAAAATTGGGTATCAACAACTGCCCCTCTTTACTCGGAAAGGATGAAAGAGTTGTCGGGTAAAGATATGATGGCCAATTTTGACTGACGGGAAATGGTATGAAAGATTTAGGCCGCTCCCTGGCTTCTGAGCTGCCTACATATCCATGGTTGTACAGGAATCAGGCCATATGTAGTTCATGAGTCACCGGCGAAGTATACCGGTGAAGACTCACAAGGACGGACACAAGGTGCAAGGTAAGGTGAACAAAATGGCTTACGGGGTAGTTAGGAGAACAGGAGCGGTCCGCTCCTGCCTGGCTGTTGTTCTTAGCCGGATTTCCTGCAAATGATTAACAAGCGTAGATTGTGCATAATTTAAACGTGATGCAGATTCCCATTGGACTATGAATGTTTTCTTTGGACGGTTGAGGATGGCGTCCTTAGACCATGATGTCCTGGGCCATGAATCACTTGATGCGGGATTCGCAGGCTATGAAATGATGTTCTCGGGCCATGGATGTGGTGCCTCCGAACCATGATGCCTTTGAAGAATGATATGCAAAGTGATAAAAAGGGATCCGCGGGCCACGAAATGATGTTCTCGGGCCATGAAGATGGTTCCTCTCAACGATGACGCCTTTGGATAGATTCGCGATATTTCAGCCCATGAGAAGTGCAATAGTGTGATGCTGACAAGACAGAGCTTATTCTTGTGAATTAAAAAGGGAAGAGCTTAGCCCGAAAAGAAACAAGGTAGATAATGACAGAGACGATGGTTGCATAAAAATGCAGATGGAGGTAGAGCTTAACCTCGGAAGGCAGAATGGTAGCCTTATGCAATGTAGGAAATAAAAATACAGATGGAGACAGTGCTTAGTCTCGGAAGGCAGAATGGTAATCTTATGCAATGCAGGAAATAAAATGCAGATGGAGACAATGCTTAGTCTCGGAAGGCAGAATGGTAGCCTTATGCAATGCAGGAAATAAAAATGCAGATGGAGATAATGCTTACTCTCGGAAGGCAGAATGGTAGCCTTATGCAATGCAGGAAATGAAAATACAGATGGAGACAGTGCTTAGTCTCGGAAGGCAAAATGGTAGCCTTATGCAATGCAGGAAATAAAATGCAGATGAAGAAAGTGCTTAGTCTCTGAAGGCAGAATGGTAGCCTTATGCAATGCAGGATATGAAAATGCAGATGGAGACACCGTTTAGTCTCGGAAGGCAGAATAGTAGCCTTGTGCAATGCAGATGGAGACAATGCTTAGTCTTGGAAGGCAGAATGGTAGCCATATGCAATGCGGGATATAAAATGCAGATGGAGACAGTGCTTAGTCTCGGAAGGCAGAGTGGTAGCCTTATGCAAGATTGAAAGGAAAGACAACAGAAATTCTTCGCTGGCGTTAATTGCGGTAGAGCATTATGATAATGAAGCATCGTTTGTACTGATAATAAATGTTGGCGTGTGTGATGGGTTTGAGGAACGATGTCTATCCTTTAAACGGATAATATGTTTCGGGGCTTTTGCAATTTTATGCTTGCATCCAAAGAAAGATCGTGAGTTTTGTAAGGGGAAGGTTAGTTCGCATTCCTGCTGGCTCTGCTTGGCTCGTTGTCTTAATCACGATACTGTTCGCATCATTAGGGTAGCATTTGCTAAACAAGTTGTTTTGATAAATATGCATGATTTTGTAAAAGTATAATATATAATCAAAAATAGTTTTAGATGAACCGATGACATGGCACGGTTCGAGACATTGCAACCTCTCCTGCTGTGGAATTTGAGGGTCCTCCTCAAAATTCTGCCCCAGCTTTTTGGGTGGATGCCTCTGACTGCTGCTCATGCCGTGGCTGGCTGAACTTGCTTCAGAATTTTGAGGGTCCTCCTCAAAATTCTACCCCAGTTGGCTGGGTGAATACTTCTGGCCTGCCGCTTGCTTCGGAATTTTGAGGGTGCTCCTCAAAATTCTGCCCCATTTTCCAATTATGGGGGAAAAATAGATTTTTATTGAATTGTGACCGAATCCATAGGGCTGCCTATGTATCCTATCTTAAACAGGAATCAGGTCAGGCGTAGTTAAATTTACATCATTGAGAAAGCATGAAGATTACAAATAGTAGCGCTTGACTGCATCTGAATTGATTGGTTTTGGCCAAACTTCTCCATCCATTTCTGCAAGTATGAGTGCTCCTCCTGTCAGCACTCTGTGAACCATGTACGGGCCTTGCCATTTGGGAGAGAACTTCCCATTGGCTTCATCTTGATGTGGAAAGATTTTCTTTAACACCAGCTGCCCTGGTGCGAATCGTCTCGGCTTGAATTTCTTGTTGAAGGCTCTGACCATTCTGTTCTGATACAGTTGACCATGACAAACTGCATTCATTCTTTTTCCGTCTATGAGAGCTAGCTGCTCATAACGACTCTTTACCCACTCTGAGTCGTTGAGCTCAGCTTCTTGTATAATTATCAGAGATGGGATCTCCACTTCGGCAGGAATTACAACCTCTGTACCGTAGACCAGCATATAGGGAGTTGCCCCGGTTGATGTGCGGACTGTGGTGTGATATCCCAATAAGGCAAATGATAACTTCTCGTGCCACTATTTTTGCCTTTCTATCATCTTTCTTAGTATCTTCTTGATATTTTCTGTATCTCCCAGGTTGATGCTTTCAGTCTCGTCCAGGTTGGACTTAGGTCTGTTCTCAAAGTTCTCAACTTCCTTGACAATCTCGTCAGGTATGATATCTTCTTCTTCTGAATCACTATCCTTTTGTTGTGTTGTCTCATTGCATGTCACAGTTATCGGTTCATTAAGACAAGTAATAGTAATGCTGTATAAATAAAGTATTGAGGGAAAACAATAGCAATAAATATCGGATTTCGTAAGAGGAATTTAGAAGATGCTTTGATAAATTGAATAATTGTTTTGAACATTGAAGATCTTTACTGCAGAAATTAAAAAAAATGCAGGAAAATCATTTAGTAAATAAAACAGTAAGTAATGCTTGTTTTAGCCTTGCTACCACGAGGCTCGTCGGGTTTTGGTTGCCTTGATAGACCAGTTCGGGAGATATGCCCCCTTGATCACAGTCTGTATGGAAGGGCCTCCCTCCCCCTCCCCCTCGAGGACAGCGCATCAATCTATATCATCATTCTGTAGAAATAAGCTCCATTTGTTTGGGTTGACCCACTGAGAAGGATTCTCAGGGGTGGCAACAGGGATAGGTGTAACATAACCAACGACTTTGAGTTTTTCATATAGCTGGCCAATGGGCTCAGCTATGGTGGTATATTGCCTTGGAGGACGACGATCAAAGTTGGGACGAGGTCTAGGGAAGTTTTGGCGTGCAGGAAGGGATTGGTAATGAGATGGCTGGGAATTATAAGTGTGGTAGACATGAGCAAGTTGTGGATATGTGGGCGAAACAGGTTGATATGTGGGTGGTGGAGTTTGGTAGGAAGGTTGTGGAGTTTGGTAATTTGGAGATGGAGCTTGGTAATTTGGTAATGGTGCTTGGTAATTTGGTGATGGATGATATGTGAGTGGAGGTGTCAGATAGGTTTGGTACTTGAGTGGGGACTTGGTTCTTTGTGCAACCATTACGGCTCCCACATCTCTCTTTTTAGACACACCACCAGACTGTAGAGCCTTGTTAGTGGCTTTCAAGGCTTCAAAATTCGTAGCCATACCGCTTTTAATACCTTCTTCAATTTGCTCACCCAATTTGATGATGTCAGAAAACTTGTGGCCCTCAACCATCATTAACTGTTCATAATACTGCGGATCCTGAGCTTGGACAAAGAATTTGTTCATATGTTCTTATTCTAGAGCAGGTCTGACTTTAGCCGCTTCGGACCTCCAGCGAGTAGCATACTCGGGAAAGGTTTATGTAGGTTTCTTCTTCAAATTCTGAAAACACATCTGTGTTGAGCCTAAACCTGTCCATGAAATCAGACGCCATGCCTACCCAATTTGACCATTTCTTGGGGTCTTGGCCGATGTACCAAGATAGTGCATCTCCCTTCAAACTCCTCATGAACAGCTTCATGCGGATTCTTTAGTCCTTTCCCACGCCGACCAATTTTTCGCAATAGGTTCTCAGATGGACTCTCGGATCACCAATACCTTCAAACATTTCGAACTTTGGAGGTTTGTACCCCTCGGGCAGTTCGACATCAGGTTGGATACAAAGGTTTTCATAGTTCAACCCTTCGATCCCTTTGGTCCCTTCATCACCCTGAACTCAGCTGGTCAGTTTCTTAAGCTCTTCGGCCAGGTTCCTGATAAGTAAATCCTTTTCGTCAGACGCGGACGCCTGTGGGATAGGCGGAGTGGAATGGGTCATGGTTTCCACATAGATGGGATTGTTATAGGCGTGGGAATGGTCTTTTGTGGGGTTTTGAGGTTCTGGAATGAGCAGTGGGGTGTTATTTGAAGTGTGGCAAGCATTGTACTGTGTCGGGAGGGTTTGGTTCTTTGGGGGAGTGGTGTGCTATCTTGGGATATTTTGTGGAGGTGTGGGGTTTTGAGCATTTGGAAGGTTGGCGTCAAGGACGTTGAGGGAAAATGATAAGTTGTCCAGATTCCGGACTTGATCTAGTTCTTCCTGAAACTTCAGCAATTTTTGTTCAAGTGACGACATGTTCTCATGCAGGACCTGAATACCTCGGCCATCAGTGGCCTCTACCCTTTCATTCACATTCTCCTTTCTGATGTCGCTGGACTCTTCCATCTTATTTTTGCCTTTGTTTTTGTCCTTAGGAGGACTAGGGGGAGGAGTAGGTGGAGGGCCCTTGGATCTGGTGTGATAGGCTGATGATGCCAGAATGTACGAACTAACCTTTGGGTAGGGGAGTAAGAAAAAATAGAACAAAAGGTAACCAAGCCAGTGAGGATTATGAAAAGAGTATTGCAGTATTTAAACACGTAATGAGAAAATGGAAGCGTGTCCTAAGTTGGGGACCTCTTTGTGCCCGAGGTAGGCCTAGCGACAAGTTGATTTGGAGAACTTAAAATGCTAAATGCCTCATTTTATTGATAAGAGAAATAAACGAATCCTAAAACGACAGACGAAAAATAAAAATCACTAATGGCCATTAACATTATTACATTGTTGGAAAAGTAAAGACATCCCTATCTACTTGGTCCCAGAAGGACCTTCCCCAGATTCGACATTCCTGCTTTCTTCTAACAGCCTTCCCAGCTCGCGAAGTCCCAGCAACAGATAAGTTCAGGCAGCTTTGTCGCTAGAGTGTAAATCCTCCCTCCAACTCAGCAATATTGGGTGAATGTTGGAGACCATGCCGAATCTGGGAACTTCGTGCCTCATCTTTTTTTTTCTATAAATCAAATAGGTTAGGCCCTTACCCCCCATCGGACTCGACTATTTAACGTTAATAATTAGCAAGAAACATTTAGTTATCCAAATAAATGCATAGAACGTGAGGGCGTCCATTTGGGTCCAGGGAAACCCGGTGGACTTTTGGATAAGGCTATCTTAAAAGCTATTGTGTGGACAACACTTTAGCTCTGACTAGGTTTGACCGTGATGCAGGCAACAGTTCGACAGAGTAAGGTTTTTATGTGGTTTTAGACTGGTACCTTTGAGCGGACAACTAAAAGGGGAAAGGCACGAAACCGTCGACTGCACCGCTGATCGACTGGTTTTAGCGCTAATAAACCTTTCCGAATTTAGGGGGTGATAATACAGGAAGGGTGCAACCTCTCATCAAGCGTTGCTATAGTATTTTGTTTGGCACGAGTGGAGTATGAATGTCGAGCACGATTTATGCAATAAGTATTTAAAACAAGTTGTCACGTATTTGCACGTTAAAGAAAGCGGTAAAACAGTAATAATGATTTAAAGCAGTTACAAAAAGGAAACAATTAATCGCATGCAAAGGGAATGTGAAAGGGCGCAAGTATTTAAACATAAAGGCATAGATTCACGAAACAATTTGAAATGGTAAAAGCCTATAATCCCCAGCGGAGTCGCCATGTTGTCGCGCCCCTTCTTTCCTACGGAGATCTGGTTCAGGACATTTTTTGGGAAAAACTCCTTTGGAAGGAAGAAGTTAAAGGAAGAGTTTCCACCTAACGATTTTATGGTGCGTTAGGGCACCTGAGTAGTTAACTCATGAACTAGTTTACATTACCAGAGATTGGGTAAGAGCTTGAAATTGTCCCAAGGGGAAGGTGTTAGGCACCCCTCGAGATCCACAATTGTGGGTCCCGGCCAAATGGTTTCGTGAATTCAGACAATAAGAAAATAACACGCAAGGCTCACATAAGAGGGGATTTCAAACAAGTATAAAAGTTTTATTGGAAGTTTAAAAGAAATTAGAAGTAAACATTTGAGAAAATATCCTAGGTTTAAAGTAATACGGATCACATCAATGCAATACCCAGTAATCACTCCTCGAAGAGGGGCTACACGTGGTATTAGCGCACCGATCATCATATCCATCTACCCTTCCCAACCCGTGAAGGTAATTAAAACGTATGTTGGTCACAGATTCTATTACGTGCTACTACCCGTCCTGGAGGAAGTTAGTACTACTATCCTAAAGGGTAGATACTAGGCAGAACCTCTAGGTTTAAAGGACAAATTCTAAGCGACAAATAAAACATTTAATACTGCAAGTATATGGGACACACAGGAACAGATATGAGGCTCATGAATCCTTCCACAAATTAATACACATAACTAGCACGACTCAAACTCAAAAAGAGGTCTTTGCATTTTAGAACCTAAGGCAGGATGTCTAACGAGAATACAGTAATGGGGCAGTCTGATTACTGAGTTTCAAAAGAAATGTTTTTACTAGTTCTGGACTATGAATTCTGATCTGTAATTAGCCAAACAATACAAAGAGGCAGTTTCTCAGAGTTTTAATAAACTTAATGCGTAAGGCTTGCCTAGGCGGGTTTAACAAACTCCAGCTATCCTGTTTAGACTTAATCATGGTAAAGGAGTGAGTATTTAGACTAATGTGAATGCAATGTCCTATGAAACAGGATATCTAAATGCATACAGGGTGTGGAATGATGCAAACCTACGCATGCTTTTCTAAATGCACAAACGTTTTCAGAAATCAGAATCGATTATTATTTTAAGGCGGAATTTAGTTATTAACACATCTTTCGACTCGAAGCAGGAAATACAGAAGCATAGTTCAGTTGTTGAACCTAGCACATGATTTCTAATGCAAATAGTAGTATGTCCTTAACACATGAGTTTGGGCATAGGTAATATGAGCATGCCGAGAATGAATTCCTAAGGTAACATGATCTCTAATGCAAATATTGGCGATTAATGCTTTTAACCTAAAACAGGATTTCTAGACATGGTGATCGTGAAGATGCAGAATATAGCAACATTATAACAACCGTTTTATAGTTATTTAACTACGAATAGGATTTCTAAGTAGGGCATGAGTATGGTAAAGATGCTGAGATAAACGGGTCTAAAACATGTTTTCTAATGCATACATGGCAAGTATTCCTAAGCATGGTAACTATTGCACACATATACAAAATAAATCCTATAGCATGGTTTCTACCCATAACTATACTAAGCATGCACAACCCCGCCCATTTCACTATCCAGCCCATAATTGTTTTTACAATTAATCATTACAAACCAGCCTTGCACAAATCAATAAATAAGGAAATTAAGAAGTTACATTATAGAAGGCCTAATAGTAGGCCCGAGTCCTCAGATCCAACAATGCCATATGCCAAGACTATGTGCGTCAGAGTTCCTAAGAGCTCAGAAGACCCAGGCAGTGCTCACACCCAAGTACCCTAGCCAGGAATGAGTAAGTCCAGTGTGGAATGCCAACCTTGTGTGTCAGAGTTCAATGGGTACTCAAATGGTCCCTAAGGTAGTGCTCACACGAAGGGGGCGGAACTTAGATCTAAGAGTAATTGGATGTGCCTATAGTTTAGAAAAGAGTTGAGTTTGAAAAGTAGCTTTTGGAAATATTTGTTTTGAAAAATAGCTTCAGAGAACAACATGAGAGTTTGTTTTATAAAAACTGGTTTTGTAGAAGAAAGAAACAGGACCATCAGCAACCCAGAACATACATGGTTTAGGAAGAAAAAACAAACAGGGATAGGGGACTGGGGGACAAATAAGTCACAGAGTTGAGGCAAACTTGCACACAAATAGTCCTTAGGCTAGTGCTATATGGTTTAAACAATCACAACCTAGTTATCACAGAATGTTCCTGCCAGGAATCTAACAACATCAGACTGAGGGGTGTCAAACGGAGTCACATATTAGGTCGAGGATTAGGATTTTACATAATAACTAAGTATTAGGGGGTGCATGCTCATAGTGTTGGGAGTCATGCAGATTCATGATGAAAACATATAAGGGAAAGCACTAGACATGCTAGACTAAAGGGCAAGGGGAATCACATAGGCAAGTAGACATGCTGAACACAGAAAACATGTTGAGTTGGATGCTACTTAAACTAGAAATATACCAGTCAGGAGTAAGAATGAATGCAGAATGAAGAGCAGTAATGCGAAGGACATCAGAGTAGTAGTGTGTAGATGCAACAGAACAGGAGAGCAGCAGAGCAATAACACAATAGTCATCCTTGGCTTGTAGCCAGCTAACACATAAACAGTAGCAAGTAACAGAGCAGAGAGCTTTTGTGTAAGAGAGACAACTTTTGTTTTAACCACAAGTGTTCGTGTGTCTATTGGTTGTGTTATGATAAAGAGAATAGGGTGTTTATAATTCTGAAAATGAGTAAAGAAAATAAGGTAAGGAATAATTAGTCTAATATAATTATGGAAATAATAACCAATCAGTGTCAATTAAAGGCCTGGACTCCCTTTAATTAGGGAGTCAAGTTCAAACGGGCCAATAAGAGTTAAATCAGGGAAAGGAATCAAATATAGTGATCTTACCATAACGGGGGTAGTAAAAGCATGGAGTGTGTAATAAAGACCAGGTTCATAACACGTAATTAAAGAAAGTACACATTGAAAACATATTCACAAAACAAAGTATGAGTTTAATTCTGGAAATTAGTCGAGGGAATCTCGACTGTAATTGAAATCACAGGGAATCAGGCACAATCAACGAAAGTTTCACACAATCAAGGGAAACAACTCGAAAAACCAGTACAAAACATACATAATCATAGGTTCGAAGAAAACATTACAGAGTCAGTAGAGGGTATCAGGAACCCTAACCATGAATTAAAGTAAGAAACATAGAGCACATAGAGAGCCTAGAAGAAATATACATATTGGCTAAACATAGCGAACAAGATGGACTAAAAACCTAAAAATTAGGGTTTTTCGTAAGAAGCATTGAATCAAATCGCATTAACAAAGGAAAACATAGAATAACATTAAAGCAGAAGTAAAGAAATCGATTTTTGAAAGGGGTTTGTGAAACCCTAGTTTTAAAACGTGAAAGATCGTTTAAAGATGAAAGTTTTTAGAGAAAAACATAGAAAAGCTTCGTAATACTATAGATCTAAAGTAGATCTAGAATAAATCGAAAGATATATGTTTAGGGTTTCTTGGAACCCAGAGAAGTAAGAAGAACCTCAAAGACAACACCGGCCTAAGTCAGAATAGGTTGTAAACTTACTCAAACGGCTGGGGAGGCCGGAAAGTGGCACGAGAGGTGAGTTGGACCGCTCCAGGTTTTTCTGAGAGCCCCAGAGCATCACTGGACTGGTGCAAAGTGGGTGGGTAACCAAGTGGCGATGAGGAGCCATGGTTTCAGGTGAGAGAACCACTCGGAGAAGATGACCGGACTCCATCGGAGGAGGGAAGCGAAGGAGGATTCTAGAGAGAACTAGAGAGTAACAGAGAGATATAGAGACAGAGTGAGTGTTGAGAGAATGAGGGGTCAGAGGGGGGTAGTGATTAGGTTTAATTATGGTAACAATGATCTGGACCGTTGATCTCATTTGATCAACGGTTCAGATCAAGTGTGGGGTTGGGTCGGGTTATTTGTGGGTTTTGGGCTAGGTTAGAGAGTGGGTTTTGGGTCAGGTGGGGTTGGGTTGGGTTAAGGGTTGGCTAAAATTTAAATAAAAAATGGGCTACACATTAAATACCCAATTAAATAAGGTAATTAATTAATAAAATAGCTAATAATTGTGTAAAAAATAAATTGAGACAAAATAAATGAAATTAAAGTGATTGACTAAGATATAAAAATTATAAATGATCATTCATTGATTTTAAAATGGTATAAATGCACATTTGTGCTATAATTGCAAAACTGCTGAAATTAACTAAATATTGCCAATATTGGATAATTTGTGAAATAATAAAATCCTAAGGGATTAAATAGGATATAAATAACATGTTGGGAAAAAAATGATTTGAAATTATATCATTATGAATAATTATGGAATATAAAGTATTAAATAAACAGGAAAATAATTTGATAAAAATACGAAAAGCTGTGAGAGAATACCACTTACTGTAAGGAGTAATTTTGATAGTATATATACAAGTTTGGAAAAATAATTTGAAGAAAAATTGGGTATCAACAACCTATATTCCTAACATATCTCGGTATTATTTTAGTGATTATCAAGATTTTGGAATTAGAAAGTCAATTTGTTGAAGCATCTAAGACATCCCACTTCCTTGTGTTTGTATTCAGATATAAGATTTTATTAAAAAGTTCTGCTATTTGGAGAAACTCATCGTGTGCCAACTTTGTCCACACCCGTGAAATACCAGTAAAGCCCTTCTCTTCACAATTGGCTTAATGGCCATTTTTTTCCTCCAAAATATTTCCCTCCAAAATTAGTTAATAAATATTGATTATTCAAAAACATTGATCCCATAAATCATCATTCTCTCATGCATGGGCATTCATATTTTTTCCTTTTATACGGTATAATTATTACGTATTTTTAAAAAAAATACAATTTATAATATTACGTATTTTTTTTCTAAATACAATTTATACGGATGGGGTGTTCAAAGGTCTAGTATGTATACATAATATTGTTTTTTTATTTATATACTATAACTTGTCATACCATACACTTATGCTAATAGATCTTTCATTAAACACATAATTCACCATCTTTATTCTTAACCTAAACATGAATGCTAACATAGAAACTAGTTTGAAGCCATTAAACCCGAATAACAGCCTAGAAACTAGGTCAGATCAACTAAGGAATGCATTACACATATCATTGGGGTTGAATTCGAATGACAGTTTGATGAATGAAGATGATTTGACCGACTTTGATTCAGACGGCAACTTCAATGATGGAGAAAATCATGTTGACGATGCTATTGCTGATGATGATGATTATGATTATGATGATGATGACGACGGCCATTATTTAGAGGAAGAGGCAAAAGCTGGAGAGGAAAGGGAAATGCCTAATTAGTTCAATGAAGAAAATCTCATAACTGGTCTAATTGCTGGGATGAGGTTCACTAGTAAGGATGTTATGTTTGATTTATAAAGAACATGCAAGATTATCAGGATTTTGCATTGTTAAAAGAACATCAAACAAAAAATGTGGTGATATTGTTAGGTATGTTCAATATGGTTGTGATAGGTCTAGGAAACCAAGGAATAATCATGTTACCAAGAGGATGAACTGCCCTGCTAGAATAAATGGAGTTTTGGAGGAGAATGGTTCATGGAGTGTTTCAAGGTGGTTAAAAAACATAATCATCAATTAGAACCAGCACTATCGCGATTGATGGCTGGACATAGATCGCTTAGTAGGTCTCTTAAGAGAACTCTTGTAGCCAAAGATATTGCTAGCTTAAGACCCTAAAAAAATATAAGAGTCGCTGAAGTACTTGCCGATGGCCCCGAAAATCTGGGTTGTACACCAAAGGATTGTCGAAATTATATATTAAAGAGTAGAAAGCTTCATTTGTAGGAAGGGGACGCACAATCATTGCTCAAGTTCTTCAGTGACATGCAACAAAAAGACAGGGAATTTTACTACTCCGTAGATGTGGATGGTTTTGGTCGACTTCGTAATGTCGTATGGGTTCATTCACACTCCAAGGTTTCATATGAGGAGTTCCATGATGTAATATGCCTCGATACAACATACCTAGTGAATCAGTATAATATGCCATTTGCTTCATTTGTTGGTGTAAATCAGCATAGGCAGTCCATACTTTTGGGATGTGCTCTTATGTCTATTGAAGATATAATAAATTACAAAATGGTGATCTCTACCTGACTTGGGGCTCTAAACAATGTTCGTCCATTAGCTATCATGACTGACCAATGTGATAGTATTAAGGCTGCCATAAATGAATTGATTCCAAATACGGTACATAGATTTTGTATTTGGCACATATTCGCAAAGTTGCCTACGAAGTTAAACGGAGTTCTTGATGCTAAGATTGCAAAGGAAGAATTTAAGGCCTTTTCCTTGATAACATTAACGTTGCTGAGTTTGAGAGAAGATGGATTGAATATATTGAAAAATATAACTTCGATGGAAGGGATTGGTTTTATAAGCTGTATTTGGAGAAGGAAAAGTGGGTTCCTGTATACCTAATCGACCACTTTTGGGCCGGGATGTTGTCCACACAGAGAAGTGAAGGCATGCATGCTTTCTTTGATGGATTTATCACCCACCAAAGCACTTTGAAACTATTTGTTCAGCAATATGAGTTAGCCATAAGATCAAAGTTCGAGAAAGAATTGGAAGCTGAAAATAGGTCAAGGTGCTTTGAACCAAAATGTTTGTCTGAATTCGCATGGGAGGAAAAACTTCAAAAATGTTATACTCGTGAAGTGTTTGAATTATTTTAGTTACAATTAAGGACATTGTTCCATTGTGAAATCAGCACCTCTGAAGATCATCAAGCATCCCGTGGAGTGGAAAAATACATTATATCAGATTCTTCGCTAAGGAGTTTTAACACTAGAGATCCATTTGTATTCACAGTTGAATATACTCTTATTGGCGAATATCTAAGTTGCAGTTGCAAGTGGTTTGAAACAAGAGGTATTCTATGTTGTCATATACTAAAGGTGTTGTATCACAAGAGGATTAAAAACGTTGACGAGAGGTATATATTGAAAAGGTGGAGAAAAGATGTTGTTCTTCCACACTTGAAATGTTTCTTTCTAGGAGGTTACCCACGTATGACTTCTGAATACATGATGTACATGGAACTATTAAAGTATTTTGAACGAGTTTGCGATATTGCGTTGGACACTGAAGTGATGAGACAATATATTAAGTATAATTTGAACATATTGAAACATGACCTTATGAATTGGGATGATGATATGATAGTTCCGAATTGGGATTTGGAAGATACACATGATGGTGAGGGTGAGGGTGAGGGTGAGGGTGAAGGAAGAAATATAAAAGATCCTAGATATGTAGCTTCTCGTGGACGTCCAAGGTTGAATAGATATAGAGGGCGAATTGATTCATACTTTAGAAGTTCACAAACGGGTGGTGGAAGTGGAGTTAGAGGCAATAGGAGGGGTAGAGGTGGTGGTAGAGGTGGTGGTAGAGGTGGTGGTAGAGGCCGTGCTAGAGGAGGTGGTAGAGGTCGTGGTAGAAGTCATCCGCTAACGGAAGGAATTAAGGTAAAGTTTAACAAATTTGATTTAATATTTTATTTTATTTTAGGTAAATAAATTGCTTAATAGTCTTATTTACTCTAATTACAGCTAGATGATGCATCAGTACAACCACAAAGTAGCTTGCCTGATCTAAACGATGAAGCATACTGGGAATTAGAAGACTTGACCGTTTAGTTTGAGATGATTTAAGTTTGAAACTTGTTTAATTTGATTTGAGATAGATTTTTTTTGATTTATTGACTTTGTTTGTTAAAACGTGTGGTATTTTTTTTGTTCATAAATGTGAATTATATTATTCAATAAATGTGAATTATATTTGTGTTATACAATCCTACCTTCAACATTCAACATATTTGTGTTAGTTGTATTTTTTTTAAAGATAAAACCGTGCCTAATCCCCCTCTCTTCTTACATGAAATACAACAACTACACTGCCAATGCAGTGTAGATTTTACCAAAAGAAAAAAAAAATACCCAACCAACCCATTTAACTACCCAATATAGCATTTACTTTTACAAATTAATAACATACCAACCCATTTAACTTCCCAATGCATCATTCACTCTACCATTTCGAATTTTTTAAATGATAAAAAAAATTATAGTAAAGAAAACCAAGATGCAGATTAAAATTTCAAAACAAAATACTTCAAATGTTATTAATGGTGGGAGTTGAATTAATGGTGTGGGTTGAATTGTATTTATTGTTTCGAATTTCAAGTAAATATTAAATACAATTTAATACTAAAACTTTTCACATACCAACTTTTGAATAAAACACTATTCACATTCCCACCATATAGTTAGGATTTGTATTTGCATGAATATTATATTCCAATCATGATACTATACTTAAACGATACAAAAAAAATTAAAATTATAACAAATGGAAAATTTAATTACATTAATATTTATAACAAAATGTACACATTAGTTAATTTCAAACTAAACTTACACAAAACATACACATTATTGGATGAAAATTAAATAAGAAACAACAAAAGTGAAAAAACAACACAAACATGGATTTCCAACAAACATAACCTACAAACTAGTTAATTTCAACCGGATCTTCTGGAGTTCCTTGCCCTTTCACTTTCACTTTGAAGACAACATACAGTTCTTCAATTTCAACCAACTCAAATTTAACAAAACAACCCCGTTTTTATCATTAATCATCACAAAATTTTTCCAGCCGTCTTTCAGTCATCGTCGTCTACCAATGTTAATTCCCATAAAAAACTCTCTGCCGCCATATTGAAGAACAGCTCCGCCCATTGATTCAGGAATGTAATTGCATATTCGTTTTGGAATATGCTGCAAACAAAATAAAATGTTTGAGATTTTAATACAACCAAATCAGTTTCTGCTTCTTGTCCAAAGCTATTTCGAAAAACAAAAGCAACGTTTGTATTTTTGGATCGAAAAGCAGATTGTATTTGAAAACAAAATTTTATAAAAAAATCTCACTTACCATACAGTCTTGCTTGATGTATGAATCTTTCATATGCACTTCAAATGTTGGATTTGTCTCTTCGTCGTTATCACTGGAAGAGTAGTCGGATGGGAATCGTTTGGCAGCGCTGGGAGAGGGGGTTTGTTTCTAGGGTTTTGTGTAAGAGTGAAGGTATTAAATTTTTTTTTTTTGTGTGTGTGTGTGTGAATGTGTATATAAACTTATATATACACAAACATGGCCAATCTATGGAATTTTGTGTGTGTGAGAGGGTATTAAAAGTTTTTTGTATGTGTGAATGTGACCATAAAGTTTAATAAAAGGAAATTTTGGAACTTAATTAATATCTATATTTTGCATATGTAGTCCACATTTGACCATATATATAATATTGATTGATGACAAAAAAGTTATGATTTTAATTTTAAAACCAATAGTTATATTTGGGATATAATTAGCAATTTAGTTATGAAATATTGTTGCACTTTATATATATTTACATTGAACGTATATATATATATAGTAGCCAACATATAGGTGTTATTAAGGTCATACATATCGGCCAATGCCAACTAAGTAATTCCACCGAGTAAAGTTGTTTTAGTCATATGACCTATGATAATTACATCGTTGTGATTCNATATATATATGTATGTATATATATATATATGTATGTATGTATATATATGTATGTATGTATATATATGTATGTATGTATATATATGTATGTATGTATATAGTAGCCAACATATAGATGTTATTAAGGTCATACGTATCTGTCAATGGCAACTAAGTAATTCCACCGAGTAAAGTTATTTTAGTCATATGACCTATTTTTAGTAAAAATGGACTTTAATATGCAAAAGGAAATCAGTTAGTTTTATAACTACCTTGAGGAGGGGATCAGAATGGACATATTGTGGCAGTTTGTTTTTACTCCTTCGTATCATTTATTAACAATCACAACCCTTAGAGAAAAAAAAACTAATACCTACACTGTTGAACAAATTAAGGCAGTTATTTCTTCAGTTTTTTTTAATTTTATTTTTTATTATTTATATTGTGGCAGTTATTTTGTCGGTTTATGGAAATTTAAAACCTCCACTACAACTGCCACAATTAGTTTTGTTTACGTTTCATATAAATATTACAAGAGTAAACCCATATCAAATTATTTGTCTCTTCTTTTTTGTGACAAAAAAATGAGAGGGAAACATTAAGCTGTCTAGTAACAGACAAACATCAAAATTTGCATATATTAAAAGAAAATAACTGTCACAATATAAATAATAATAAATTACAGAATTTGCAACACAAAATGGCATTAACAAACAACAAAATTAGCAAGATAAATAGCAGAATTTGCAACACAAAATGGCATTAACATAATAGTAACATAATTTAACAGAAAATTAAGAGAATAGTGTTTAACACAAAATTAACACACGGCATATACCAGTACTACTTAATTTGAACTTTTAAAATAATTTCTACTTCAGGTGATGCACACTGAAATTCTGGCCGCTCAGTTAGTGCTTTGATACTTTCACTATCTTCATAGGTTAATGCCTCAATTTTAATTCCCAGAAGAGCCAGAGACTTCGCCAAAAGAAGCTTGAGCAGTTGCATGTGAGGATTTATCCGTCGAATACTCCTAATCACAATGACTCTAAGGTTTTTAGATGTTGTATCTCCAAACCTTTCTTCCAAGTCAATGTTATCCAGAGCCAAAGGTACCTCACTATTATCAACCTGAGAAAAAAAAAACAAATGGAGATGTTTAAGTAAGAACACAAGCGACGAAATATAATTCAATAAGAACGCAAAGGAAAAGACCTATGATAATTAAGTAAGAACCTTGATTTCAAGATATTCTAAACATGAGAAGCTTCTCATCAAGCACAAAACACAAGCGATGAAATATAATTCACTTTGCTAAAGATCATCGAGGTAAAAATGTTTCACACAGTCAACATGAAAGGGAAGACTAGTTGGTACTTGACCTGCACTTGCAGCCAATATCTAGAAAAAACATCCCAAATTAAAGGTTGGATCATAGAACAAAATATGTTCCATGTATGAAAATGCATTACGGTTAAGTTATGAAACATTTACCTTGACACTACGGTTATCCAAATGGAGATTTTCCAGCGCACAAAAGACCCAAAGAACCTAGTAATGTGATGTCTTGATTCCAGAATATAGTCTCCCCTAAGATCAAGTGATAATTGTGGCAGAAGAGGAATAGTTTTCAAATGAATAAAGCTTACTCTACCTTTGAATTCAAGGGACTTCAGTTTGGAGACATTAATTTCAATGACACCACTGAAACTATCTGATATTTCAAGCACCAATTGCTCGAGCAACGAGCAATGAGAGATTAAGCTTCCAAGCAATGAGGACAAAACAGTGACATTGTATAGCTTCAAGCTAATTAACATTCCAAACCCATTGAAGGCTGGTGGAGGAGATAATAAACAATCTTCAAGAGATTCTTCAAATTCAAACATTTGTAAAATGATGCAGGCAATTTGTATGGTCTCTCCCTAATCGGAAATTTTAGAATAAGATTTTCAATGAAACTTTCAGAGAGGAACCCTAACAACCTTCTAACATGAGTAAAGTCTTCCAAAAAAGGAATTGAGAGTGTAAAATGTTTAACTTGTCCGCCATGAAGATCCAAAATGTGGCGGATAATATTTTTAAAGTAACTTGGTCTATTTTCCAAAGGGTTTGATCAAGAGTTAATTGTGGAATTCTACACCATTTATACCGCCATTTCCTTGATAAAATGCTTGTTCTAACAGCATCTGGTAATGGCATAAGTACTAGAATATGATCAAGTACTTCCTCTGACAGATTTCTGAGGAAATCGAAAGGTAAAGTTTCAATGCAAATTCTTTTGTTAACTAGCGACATCATATTAGGATTAGGGCTATAGGGTTCACAAAAACTAATGAGAATAGTACTAAGATTAAGTTAAAGAGAACAGAACCTGTTGAAATTCTATGGAAGAAGAAGAAGAATAAGTGAGAAACCTGTTGAAAACTCTGAAGATGGAGCATCAAGGGAGCATGGGGATCCACAGACTTGAAATTTTGGGCGGATGAATTCTTATACTTATACAGAAACTTTTAGAGTTCAATTTTATAAAAAACGGAAACTTATAAAACACATAAGTCTTAATAGGTGCTTTGGTATTAGTTCTTAGTTAATGAGTGAGGGGTCGGGAGATCGAATCTCTCCCTTAACATGGTCAATTTTTTTATTTCTTCTTTCACCTCAATCATTTTTTTTCAATAAAAGATAATTAAACCATTAGGTACATTTTTTATCATATTAATATAATGATTTAGTAATATTATAGCCATTTATATAGTTTCATACATTAAGGTCATACGTATCAGCCAATGACAACCATACTGTCACGACCCAAATTTCCCTCCGTTGGGTATCGTGATGGCACCACGTCTTAGGGACTAGGTAAGCTTAACATTTCCACTGAATAACAACAATAATAAAGGAATTAAAAATAAATAAATTTCGAAATAGAATTCTTGACAGAGTTACAATTTCCCAAAACCCGGTAAGTACAAGTCATAAGCTCTACGAAATCTTTCTATCAAATCTAAGTTTGAATAGATAAAACAGGAAGGTGACTCCGAAGCCTGCGAACGCAGCAACAGGTTACCTTGAGTCTCCCCAGCAACGGTCTGTGCAGCTACCAACAACCATAACATGAAGCTGCACACAAAAATGTGCAGAAGTGTAGTATGAGCGCACCACAGCGGTGCCTAATAAGTATCAAGACTTACCTCGGTGAAGTAGTGACAAGGACTAGTAAAGACACCAGCAGTCTAATAAGTAAAAGTCAAGATGTATAAATGATCGATCCAAAATATCTATCTAAATATTTCTCAATGTAATTAATGATACGATCGAATAATACGGAAGAAAATTCAATAATCACGATCAACGGACAACATAATAGAAATACGCAAAGAGAAGGATGCAATCCAAATGGCGGGAACTACAACCCAACAAAAAAATAAGCAATTCATCACTACATCAGTTTATTCACGTCAGGCCTTAGCCAATGACTCAATAAAACTGGTCAAACTTTCGAGTGAAAACGTTTAAATCGTGAGTTCATTTTGAAAACTTTAAAGATATAATCATTTCAGAATAGAGAAATTTCTTCTTTGAAACATACTTTCTCTGAATGTATATTTATATATTTTTATAAAGAGAAATCTTTATAACATAGTTTCTTCAAATACGAGGTGTTCAAATACACTTTCCCAAATACTGCTCTTTCAAGTATCATCAATATACGTGATATTCAACATATATTTTCCCAAGTACTGCTCTTTCAAATATCATCAAAACACGTGATGTTCAAAATATATTTTCCCAAGTACTGTTCTTTCAAATATCATCAAAATACGTGATGTTCAAAATATATTTTTCCCAAGTACTGCTCTTTCAAATATCATCAACATACGCGATGTTCAAAATATATTTTCCGAACTGCTCTTTCAAATATCATCATTCTGCAAGACAAATGTTTTTCAAATATACTTTCGAAAAAAGTCCTTTAGACATAACTTTTCCTGGAGATAATTGCTTTTCAGCTATACTTTTCGACATATATATTTATATCTTTCGATTCAAATCTCTTCAATCATAAACTATTGGAACTCAGTCCGCCACTCAAAATTTGTCATGCAATGCAGTACAGGGGGAAACTCTCGGATCTCTATCCGTAGTCCCAATTTAAATATGCGATACAGTACAGGGGGAAAGCTCTCGGATCTCTGTCCGTAGTCCCAATTTAAATATGCAATGCAGCCACTAAGGAAAACAACCAGAATGCGACAGGAACAACATATATTTCCACAACCGGCGTGAAAGCAAACAAGGCCGAATACAAAGTGCGATGAGCAAATCAATACAAAGACTTAAATCACAAAAGTGGTAACAACTCGCTCATAAGAAGTAGCCACTGAGAGGAATGCCAAGCACAAAGAGAGAACAACATAACAAGGGAAAAAAAGACAAATATAGCAACGATTCTATACATTCAAGTTTGCAACCAAGAAACTAAATCATCCCGGCAAAGGAATTAGCTATAACTAATCTCACTTAGACAATTCATTTCACCGAATAAACTCAGTTTGAACAATGCTCAGTAAATAGGCAGCATATGAAGGAAGACATAGCACAACGGTAGGCAAACCAATGTCTTCATTTAAGTCAATTAAGATCATATAAGAAACAAGGAATGCTAGGCANGAAAAACAAAGTCTTCATTTAAGTCAATTAAGATCATATAAGAAACAAGGAATGCTAGGCAAGTACTTCTAACTTGAACATGAGGAGATGAGATTAGGAATCAGGAATTCAGATATAACAAGTTCAATTCATATACGGGGAACAAGGACCCAAAACTCCCTAAAAGGCAATCTATTTGCAAATAAGTTTGAGTACACACTCGTCACCTCGCATACGCGGACTACAATCAACATAGAAGACTCAATCCTAAGGGGTAATTCCCCCACACAAGGTTAGGCAAGATACTTACCTTGACTGTGCTAATCAACTCAATACCATGCTCTTTCCACGAGTACCCAACTCCGGATGGCCCAAATCTAGACAATTCGATTGCATAGAGTAAATATCATCACAAAGAAATGAAATAATTAATAAGTCTGAAGCTAATACGCGAAATTAGGAAATTCGCCCAAAAGTTCCCCGGGCCCACGTCTCGGAATCGGGTAAAATTTATATTTCCCGAACACCCATTCGCTCATGAACCTACTCGAACAAGAATCAACAAAATCCGACGTCTAAATCTCCTTAAATCCTTAGATTTATACTTGGGGAAATTTCATCCCGTTTTCATGGTTTTTCATCCAATTTCATTGATTAGATTGAGGAAAATGATAGAGATTATTGATATTCAAATGGATTAAGGTTAGAAAACGTTACCTATGATTCTCCTCTTCAAATCCCACTGAAAAGCGCCAAGTTCCGAGCTCACAATCGATTTTGGAATTATGAATTTCAAACCCTCGGATTTTTGATATAACTAGCCCAAATATTTCGCACCTGCAACATTGGGATCGCACCTGCGAAACCCAATTAGAGGTGCGGAAATTCATTAAATGACCCGGGGTCGCACCTACGGCACCCCCTTCGCACCTGCGTGTCCGCACCTGCGCAAATACCATCGCAAGTGCGAGACTTCAGAACCAGAATGGTTCAGCTGTTCATAAAGTATCAAACTCACCCGTTGGGCATCCGAAACAACCCCGAGGCCCCCGAGACCCCGTCCAACCACACACAAAGTTCATATAACCTAACACGGACTTGCTCGAGGTTTCAAACCACATAAAACAACACTAACACGATGAATTAAACTAAAAGTCCATGAAAAATTTTCAAACTTCTATAAACATTAAGTTTTGCATTTAAGGTGCGAATCACGTCAAATTAAGTCCGTTTCTTACCAAATTTCACAGATAACACATATAAATCATATCGAACCTGTACCAGGCTTCGGAATCATAATACGAGCCCGATATCATAGGTTTCACCTAAAATTTCATTTTCAAAAACCTTTCTATTTTTCAGAGAACAATTTTTTTTAAAAATTCATTTCTCGGGCTTGGGACCTCGGAATTCGATTCCGGGTATACGCCCAAGTCCCATATTTTAGTACGGACCCTTCGGGACCGTAAAATCACAGGTCTGGGACCGTTTACCAAAAACGTTGACTGAAGTCAACTTTATTCACATTTCCAATACAAAATGTTCATTTTTATCAATTTTTCACATAAAGGCTTCCTGGCGCCCGGGCTGCGTATGCAAATCGAGGTGAGATAGAAGGAGGTCTTCACGACCTCGGAGCATAGAATTAGATAGAATATACGGGATTCCCCTTTTGGGTCATCACAATCTCCCCCTCTTAAACAAACGTTCGTCCTCGAACGTGCTAAGGTTCACTTTGAACTCATCCAATCACTGATTGCGCATTTCCAACATACACCCGCGGGTGATCCCACGTCACTCCAACCTAAATAAGCCTGATGGCGCCATCACAACTTCCATATAGCCTTCTCATCATCATCGATAAGCCTCAAACCTCAATTCCTCACTTTCTAATCATTTCCAAAAGACCCGATTCTAAATCCATGTTCGGCATTAGCCTCAACCAGCTGCATCAACTCAAGTCTATGCCCATAAGGCACGGCCACACAACATAGCATAATCACACATAGGCTCAATAGCACTTTTGATCACCATAACTGCCCAAAATCAACTCAACATTGGCAGTTAGTCCCACATATGGAAGAACTCTCTGTTTCCGAATCCCATAATACCGATACTGATGCAATAAAAATGAAGACCTCATCAGTAGACACCTGAACCACCGAGTCACAACTAAAACCACTTGCACCCATCCCGCAAACTGAACTAAAGAAGCACATAATGAAATGGCTGAGTAGGAAGATAGAAGTATATATAAAGGTACTATCAAACCAGCCCATAGACATAACTCTCTATCGATACTGGCTTACCAAAAGCAATATAACAAGAGAGAAGCAAAGCATATGAACAAATCACAAGGATTCCATCCTGATAAAAATTCCACCGCGGTACTCAGCCTGGTCAAAACATATCAAATCACAAAGAATCACGAGGGTCTCGCCCTCAATTCTACGACACATGTCGAATATATATCATACCAACAGAGATCTCCCGCTAATTCATCTCGGCTAACAGAATCATAGCGCTCACTTATTCACATCTCAATGGAGTATCATATCACATCTTGAAAATAAAATACTCAGGAGAATCACATAAACCTTACCACGAAGGACGACATGGACTCACTTCCAGTTTCACCACTAGCAATGATGAATAAAACAATGATAGACACGGCTACTACTCATAGAATCTCCCGACAGGAGCAAGCATAAAGATAGAGTGCAATACATGAAACCTACTCATAAATGAGACAACGAATAATGGGAACTTGTCCTGACCAATAGGACTATAGTGAAATACAATGGTAACCCACTTTAGCACATCAAGCCATACCTGGGTGATGATATCTGACACGAAGACCTATAGCCTACTATATGCAACACATCAATGGGTCGGGTCTCCCACTCTTAGGCGTCTTCCATCCACCCGAACACCCTACTATAACTCTCCCACCTGAATCCTAGAACAATCTCTTACCCTGTGGCTAACATCTCCACACTGAAAATAATCTCCCTACCGATGTGGGTGTGGAAGACATACGATACGGATCCTCTAAGACCTATGAGTATCTGAAACACTCCCATGTGAAGCTGGTAATGCAACTGAACCGGTTGACCCAAGATTCTCTACCGTGCCTGAGTCCCTCAATGAATCTACGGACTTGCCCTCTAACTGAAGAAACCAAGTGAGGTGTATATCTGGCCAACTCACTGAATCTGACGGCGTACTCCAATGGTGACATAGCACCCTGACGCAACCGCTCAAACTCCATGCCATGTACATCCCGATGGAATTGAGGTGCAACCTTCCTCAAAACATCTCCAAAAACTGAATCCATGCTAGTAAAGCTAACTCGGCCAGGCTACCCCTACTCATATGCCTCCACCATTTATCAATCCGCTACTCTGGACCTGAGACGTGACAAAATCAAATCCCGCTCGTCTCCACAACACCCGAAGTACGAAGAATATGGTGACACTCCTCCAGAAAACCCTGGGCATTACCGCCGCCAATCCACTGAAAGATAGAAGGGTGGTACTTCCAGTACCTCTAAATCTCAAGGTGATCTACCTCCGATGTTGCTTTCCTAACCACGGGCTGAACTGAAACCACATACCGTGCTGCCATGACAAATGGAACTTGACCAATATGATCTCGCTGCTCTGGAGTGTAGACGGTGGGAATCTGAAATCCTCCCCTGATCTGTGAAGGAACTGGTGCACTAGAATCAACCCTATCTGAGTCGATGTACCAATTGTACTCAAAACTGCGCTCCGGTCTTCTGAAGTCTGGGGTAGCAACAGGCGCCCCCAGTACCTGCCCCCTAACTAGGACTACTGGTGACACCTCAAAGGCTTCTCCAGTAGGCATCTTAACTGTGGCAAATGCTCCTCGTTGGCCTCTGTCTCTGACCCTTGTGACATTTGCTTCGGGGTAGCATTATCCGGGACCGCCGCTCGTGTCCTGACCATTGGTGAGAGAATGGAACGATAATTTCAAACTTCAAGATCAATGAACTCGCACGATAGGAATGAAGGAAGTGAAATTGTCCGATAGTTCTGTAGCCTCTCAAAGTTAGGTACAGATGTCTCCATACCGATCTGCAAGACTCTACCAAACCCTCTTATGACTCGTAGCACTTATGAATCTAGAGCTCTGATACCAACTTGTCACGACCCAAATTTCCCTCTGTTGGGTATCGTGATGGCACCTAGTTTTAGGGACTAAGTAAGCCTAACATTTCCACTGAACAACAACAATAATAAAGGAATTAAAAAAAAATTCGAAATAGAATTCTTGACAGAGTTACAATTTCCCAAAACCTGGTAAGTACAAGTCATAAGCTCTACGAAATATTTCTATCAAATCTAAGTACAACTGCCTAGAAATAAGTAAGTACAACTAAATAGAAATAAAACAGGAAGGTGACTCTGAAGCCTGCGAACGAAGCAGCAGGTTACCTTGAGTCTCCTTAGCAACAGTCTGCGCAGCTACCAACAACCATAACCTGAAGCTGCACACAAAAATGTGCAAAAGTGTAGTATGAGCACACCACAGTGGTGCCCAATAAGTATCAAGACTAACCTCGGTGAAGCAGTGACGATGACTAGTCAAGACACCACCGGTCTAATAAGTAAAAAGGCAAGATGTATAAATGACCGATACAAAATATCTATCTAAATATTTCTCAATGTAATTAACGATACGATCGAATAATACGGAAGAAAATTCAATAATCACGATCAAAGGACAGCATAATAGAAATACGCAAAGAGAATGAAAATGATGCAATCCAAATGGCGGGAACTACAACCCAACAAAAAAACAAGCAACTTAGCACTACATCAATTTATTAACGTCAGGCCTTAGCCAATGACTCAATAAAACTGGTCAAACTTTCGAGTGAAAACCTTTAAATCGTGAGTTCATTTTGAAAACTTTAAAGATATAATCATTTCGGAATAGAGAAACTTCTTCTTTGAAACATACTTTCTCTGAATTTATATTTATATATTCTTATAAACAGAAATTTTTATAACATAGTTTATTCAAATACGGGGTGTTCAAATACACTTTTCCAAATACTGCTCTTTCAAGTATCATCAATATACGTGATGTTCAAATTTTCCCAAGTACTGCTCTTTCAAATATCATCATTCTGCAAGATAAATGTTTTTCAAATATATTTTCGAAAAGAATTCCTTTAGAGATAACTTTTCCTGGAGATAATTGCTTTTCAACTATACTTTTCGACATATATATTTATATCTTTTGATTCAAATCTCTTCAATCATAAACTACCGGAACTCAGTTCGCCACTCAGAATTTGTCATGCAATGCAGTACAGGGGGAAAAATCCTAGATCTCTATCCGTAGTCCTAATTTAAATATGCGATGCAGTACAGCGGGAAAGGTCACGTATCTCTGTCTGTAGTCCCAATTTAAATATGTGATGCAGTACAAGGGAAAAGCTCCCGGATCTCTGTCCGTAGTCCCAATTTAAAAATTGTCACGACCCCAAATCCAAAACCGGATGTGATGGCGCCTATCGTGGAAATAGGCTAGCCAATAACCACATGTTCACAATTTCTTTCAAAATCCCAATCAAAATCCAAGAATTTCAAAAATATACAAAGTTTACTAAATAAAGTAGGCCAATAAACAGTGCCACCAACCCCAAAACCCGGAGCCAACAAGTCATGAGCATCTAGAAGAATAAGCCAAAATATACTATCATAATACAAAACCTCCAAATGAAAGCTTGATACAACAAGAAGGGAAAAATAGAGATGTTGCGGACGCTGAACAGCTACCTCTATATCCCGCAAATCTGGCTCCACGCGAAATAAATGGCTAATGCTTGATATCTGCACCTGAATCTGCACACAGAGGTGCAGGGAGTAATGTGAGTACGTCAACTCAGTAGTAATGAAAATAAATCAAGTCTAAGCAGCAAGGAAACACATAAGCCCACTGCCATCAAATCACAATATACACAAGCTTACTTTCCAATAGTATAACATAGATATATGAAATCATCATGCCTTAAAACCAACTTCAGAAAAACCCTTTGAAGAATGTATATTTTCAACAACTTCAAACCGAAAGACTTAGTATGAAAATGAAATGAATCATATAAAGGCCCCTCGGGCAAAACATACTTCATAAGCTCAGAGTGATTGTAGTAAATCACGAGTAGCCCCTCGGGAAAAACATATTTCATAATCTCGGAGTGAAAGTAGTAAATCACGAGTAGCCCCTCGGGCAAAACATATTTCATAAGCTCATAGTGAAAGTAGTAAAACCATAAGTATCCCCTCGGGCAAAACATGAATCATAATCAGCCCCTCGGGAAGAACATCACCCAACACCTCACATCCACTCAGTATCAGCCCCTCGAGCAACCTCACTGTCACTCATGCCTCCTAATCACTCATCACTCGGCACTCAACACTCAATACTCAGCACTCAGCACTCAACACTCAGTAGGTACCTGTGCTCACTGGGGTGTGTACAGACTCCAGAGGGGCTCCTTCAGCCCAAGCGCTAATATCACTCAACACCTCACCATCACTCAGCAATCAGTAGGTACATGTGCTCACTGGGGGTGTGTACAGACTCCAGAGGGGCTCCTTCAGCCCAAGCGCTAATATCACTCAACACCTCACCATCACTCAGCAATCAGTAGGTACATGTGCTCACTGGGGGTGTGTACAGACTCCGGAGGGGCTCCTTCAGCCCAAGCGCTAATATCACTCAGCACCTCACCATCACTCAGCACCTCACAATCAAGCCCTTGGCCTCACTCAGCAGAACCACTCAAAAGGCCCCTTGGGCGAATCAATATAACAGGGTACTCGACCCAAAACATCATTTTAAATCTCAAAGTGGTGAAATCAGGCTCAGTTTCGAAAAACAGTATGCACAATGAGGCTGAGTGAAATCACCAACAAATAGTGAGGAAAAACAACAGTAAAAAACCCCCAAGGGGTCTAAACTGATCGACACGAGGCCCCAAACACGGCTTATAGCCCAAATATTTCACAAATCTTTAGAACATAATTTAACATAAGTTTTTGAGTAAACAGGAAACTCATTAATTGCCGCGGAGAGGACCTAGTCCAATCCAAAAATCAGTACGCGCCACATACTCATCATCCGACATGTGCGCCATTCCATAATCAGTGAGAAAATATGTAGTCCGGGGTTCCATACCCTCAGGACAAGATTTATAACCATTACTTACCTCTACCGGGCCACAACACTAGTCCGCAATGCTCTTGCCCTTCAAATTGGCTCCCGATTGCTCCGAATCTAGCCAAAACCAGTTTACAATCATCAGTATATATCAAAGGAACTCAACCCAATTAAAAACTATCAAATTATACAAGAATCTCGAAATTCGGCCAAATCCGAGCCCCGAGCTCCGGGCCCACGTCTGGGAATTCGATAATTTTTACATCATTAGAATCCTCGTCCTCCCATGATTCTATACATAACAAGAACGCTAAAATCGGACCACAATTGCCCACTCAAATCCTCAAAAGAGAAATCAATTTTCCCATGCACCCTTCTTCCCCAATTTGGGTCTAATTCAAGCAAATTCTATGGTTTAATCACTTAGTAATCTGACATATAAACGAGTTATGAAGTTAAAAACCTTACCTTCAAGTGAGTCCCTTAAATTCCCTCTTCAATCCTCTCAAAAGTGCTCCCAACTCGTCAACAATGGAGGAAAATATGAGCCAATTTCGCATAACAGGCCTTTTAAACATTCTGCCCAGCTAATACATTTTCGTCACTGCGATCGCAAACATTAGCACGTGATTGCGATTCATAGACCAACCAACCAATTTGATCTCAGACCAAAACACGCGATCGCATAGAAAAAATTCTCCACCCCACACACGCGCCTCAAAATACCCTACGCGACCGCAAAAATTCCCACGCGATCGCACCGCCTATCCTGACCAACCTACGCGATCGCAATCCTAACCACGCGATCGCATAGAAAAAAATTCCTGACCCACTATTTTACTCTACGCGATCGCAAACATCCTCACGCGATCGCGTAGAAGGAAACCAGAACCTCACACCAGCAGAAATCTGCCCAGTTTTCAAGCCAACAATTGGTCCATTAACGACCTGAAACACACCCGAGGCCTTCGGGACCTCAACCAAACACACCAACATATCCCATAACATCATTCAAACTTGGTCAAGCCTTCGAAACACTAAAAACAATTCAACAATACCAAAATCACATCAAATTCAAGCTTATGAACTTTGAAACTTCCAAATTTCTCCAACTATGCCGAAACCAACCAAAACACCTCCGATTGACCTGAAATTTTGCAGACATATCCAAAATGACATTATGAACCTGATCCAACTTCCGGAATTCCATTCCGACCCTGATAGCCGTTTTCCACTGCCGACCGAAAATCGCCAAAGACTAACTTTCGCCAATTCAAGCATAATTCTACACCGGACTTCACAAAAATATTCTGAACACACTCCTAAGTCCCAAATCACCTAATAAAGCTATCCGAGCCATAAAATACGCATTCCGAGGTCGTTTACCAATAAGTCAACTCTCAGTTGACTTTCTCAACTATTAAGCTACTTTAAGAGACTAAATGCCTCAATTCTCACCATAACCACTCCGGACCCAAACCAACTGACCCAACACAACAAAATCAGGCTAGCAATATAAAATGCAGAAATGGGGGAAATAGGGTAAATCTCTCGGAACAACCGGCCGGGTCATTACCTCCTCCCCCTCTTATACCTGGAGTCTTGAATAAGTGATGATATTTGTCCCGCATCTCCCGCTCGGTCTCCCAGGTGGCATCCTCCACCGGGTGCCTTGTCCACTGAACCTTCACTGAAACTATATCCTTGGACCTCAACTTCCTGACCTGTCGACCCAAAATAGCCACTGGCTCTACCTCATATGACATATCACCCTCGAGCTGAACCATGCTGAAGTCCAAAACATGGGAAGGGCCACCAACATACTTCCGGAGCATCGAAACATGGAATATTGGATGAATACTAGATAAACTGGGAGGCATAGCAAGCCTATAAGCCACCTCCCCAACCCTCTGAAGCACCTCATATGGCTCAATGAACCTGGGACTCAGCCTATAAGCCACCTCCCCAACCATGAAAGACACATCTTGGACCTTCCGGTCCGCATAACTCTTGTGCCTGGACTGCGCCGTGCGAAGTCGCTCCTGAATCAACTTCGCCTAACTCAAGGCATCCTGAACCAAGTCTGTGCCCAATAGCCTAGCCTCGCCTGGCTCAAACCAACCAACCGGAGATCTGTACCTCCTACCATATAAAGCCTCATACGGAGCCATCTGGATACTCGATTAATAGCTGTTATTATATGCAAACTCCGCTAGTGGCAGAAACTGGTCCCATGAACCACCAAAGTCAATCACAGAAGCACGCAACATATCCTCAAAATCTAAATGGTACGCTCCGACTGCCCGTCGGTCTGAGGATGAAACGTTGTGCTCATCTCAACCTGAGTACCCAACTCTCTCTGCACGGCTCTCCAAAACTGAGATGTGAACTGAGAGCCTCTGTCGAAAATGATAGAAACTGGAACCCCATGCAGTCAGACAATATCCCTGATATAAATCTCAGCTAACCTCTCCGAAGAATAAGTAGTACCAATAGGAATGAAGTGCGCGGACTTGGTCAGCCGATCCACAATAACCCATATGGCATCAAACCTCTTCGAAGTCCGTGGGAGTCCAACTACTAAGTCCATGGTGATCCACTCCCACTTCCACTCCGGAATATCAAATCTCTGAAGCAATCCACCAGATCTCTGGTGCTCATACTTGACCTGCTGACAGTTGAGACACCGAGCCACAAACTCCACAACATCTTTTTTCATCCTCCTCCACCAATAATGCTGCCTCAAATCCTGATACATATTCGCGACACTCGGATGGATGGAATACCGCGAACTATGAGCCTCTGCTAGAATCAAATCTCGAAACCCATCTACATTGGGATCGCAAATTCGGCCTTGAATCCTCATGACCCCGTCATCACCAATAACCACATCCCTGGCATCACCGCGACGGAACCTGTCCTAAGAACAAGTAAATGTGGATCATCATACTGGCGTGCTCCAATCTAATCGGAAAGGGAAGACATGGAGGCTACACAAGCCAACACCCGCGGGGGATCTAAAAGATCCAATCTCACAAACCGACCTGCTAAGGCCTGAACATCAAGGGCTAATGGCCGCTCTGCTACTGGAAGGTAGGCTAGACTCCCCAAACTCTCTTCTCTGCGACTCAAGGCATCGACCATTACATTGGACTTCCCCGGATGATATAAGATAGTGAGGTCATAATCCTTGAGGATCTCTAACTATCTCCTCTGACGCAAATTCAAGTCCTTCTGCCTCAGCTAATACTGCAAACTATGATGATCAGTGAAAATCTCACACTGCACCCCATACAAATAATGCCGCCAAATCTTCAAGGCATGAACAATGGCAGCTAACTCAAGATCGTGCACTGGATAAATCTTCTTGTGCAACTTTAACTATCTAGATGCGTAGGCGATCACCCTACCATCCTGCATCAATACCGATCCCAAGCCAACTCTAGAAGCATCACAATAAATTATGTAAGAACCCGAACCAGCATGCAAAAATAGTACTGGAGCTGTAGTCAACGCTGACTTGAGCTTCTGAAAGCTCTCCTCACACTCATCAGACCATCTTAAAGGAGCACCTTTCGGGGTCAATCTGGTCAAAGGCGACGCAATAGAAGAGAATCCCTCTACAAAGCAACGGTAATAACCCACCAAACTAAGGAAACTCCTAATCTCTGTAGCTGAGGACAGTCTGGGACAACTCTGCACCGCCTCAATCTTCTTTGGATAAACCTGAATCCCCTCACTAGACACCACGTGCCCCAAGAAAGCTACCGAACCAAGCCAAACTCACACTTGGAGAATTTCACTTAAAGCTTCTACTCCCTCAACCTCTGTAACACAACTCTCAAATGCTGAGCATGCTCTTCCTGGCTACGAGAATAAACCAAGATGTCATCAATGAACACAATGACGAAGGAATCAAGATAACGCTGAAACACGTTGTTCATCAATTGCATGAACGCAGCTGAGGCATTAGTCAGCCCAAATGACATAACCAAGAACTCATAATGACCATATCTAGTCCTGAAAGCAGTCTTCGGAATGTCAGAATCCCGAATCCTCAACCGATGATCCCAGATCTCAAATCAATCTTAGAAAACTCTAGCTCCTTGAAGCTGGTCAAACAAATCATCAATGCGGGGCAAGGGATACCGGTTCTTCACTGTAACCATGTTTAGCTATCGATAATCGATACACATACGCATGGACCCATCCTTTTTCTTCACGAACAAAACCGGTGCATCCCAAGGTGACACACTAAGCCGAATGAAACCCTTATCCAGGAGTTCCTGAAGTTGCTCCTTAAATTCCTTTAGCTCCGCTAGTGCCATACGATAAGGTGGAATAGAAATAGGCTGAGTGCCTGACACCAAATCAATACCAAAATCAATATCTCTGTCAGGTGGCATGCCTGGAAGGTCTGCAGGAAACACATCCGGAAACTCACGGACCACAAGAACTGAATCAATAGTGGGAGTCTCACCACCGACAACCCTCACAAAGGCCAAATAAGATAAAAACCCTTTATCAACCATGCGCTGAGCCTTCAGGTAAGAAATCACCCTGCTAGGCATAAACTCAGGAGAACCTCACCACTCAACCCTCGGACACCCCGACATAGCTAAGGTCACAGTCTTAACATGACAATCAAGAACAGAATAGCACGGAGATAATCAATCCATGCCCAATATCACATCAAAATCGACCATGCTGAGTAACAGTAGGTCCACTCGGGTCTCTAGACCCCCAATAGATATCCTACATGACCGGTACACGAGGTCCACAACAACAGTATCACCCACCGGAGTCGACACATGAACAGAGGTGACTAGAGACTGACGGGGCACATCCAAAAAACCGGCAAAATATGAAGAAACATAGGAATATGTAGAACCAGGGTCAAATAAAGCCAAGGCATCACGGAAACAGAATGAGACAATACCTGCGACCACGGCATCTTAGGCCATAGCATCCGGCCTAGCTGGAAATGCATACATGCAAGCCTGACCTCTCCATGCTCGAGCTCCCCCTTCTAGGGTGGCCTCTGGCTGACTGACCACCACCCCTAGCTGCCTGGGCGGGTGGTGAAGTGACTGGAGCTGAAGTCGAGGACTGGCCCCTCTGCTGAGAAGATCCACCAGAACAGTGGGGACATTGCCTCCACACGTGCCCGGACTCTCCACACTCAAAGAAACTCCCTGGAGATGGAGACGGGGACTGATAGAAACCCTTAGCACCTTTACGACAACTGGAAGACTCATGCGTAGAAGAACCCTGAACTGGGGGTGCTCGAGCTGCACTCTGATCTGGGAGGGTACCAAATGAAGTACGGCCTGACTGAGAACCACGGGGACCCTGCACCGAAGATGCACCATTATGTGCTGGGCGTCCTGACTGAGGAGGCCTGAATGAACAGCCCCTACCCTGCTGAAACTGTACCCTGAAGGGAGCCCCACTAGAACTGCCCGAACCACGAGGCCTCTTGGCCTCCCTCTCCTCCCGCTCCTAGCGGCGAACAGACTCAATATCTCGAGCTATGTCAACAACCTGCTCGAATGAAGCACCTAATACTCTCTCCCGAGTCATAAGTAACCGAAGATGATAAGAAAATCCATCAACAAACTTTCTCACCCTCTCCCTATCCGTAGGGACAATCTCAGAGTCATGCCTAGCCAACTCGGAGAACCTCATCTCATACTGAGTAACTGATAACGCTCCCTGGTGCAGCTGCTCAAACTGGCTGCACTGCTCCTCTCTGTGGGACTGAGGAACATACTTCTCCAAAAAGATCGTGGAGAACTGCTGCCAGGTGAGAGGTGCTGAACCAACCGGCCTACGCCTCTCGAATGACTCCCACCAGTAAAGGCGGCACCCGCAAACTTAAATGTAACAAATGAGACCCCACTGGATTCCAAAATACATGCGGTACGCAGTATCCTCTGGCACCTATCTAGAAATTCCTGGGCATCCTCGCCCTCCGAACTGCTGAAAGTCGGAGGCTGAAGTCTGTTGAATCTCTCCAACCTGCGCTGCTCGTCCTTAGGCATAGCAGGGTCCACATAATCCTGGACCGGAGCAACCGGCTGAGCTGGGGCTACTCCCGGTGCCTGAATACCATGTGCAGCCTGCTCAGGTGCCCAAGCAGCTAGAGTCTGATCGCCTCCCCGGCCTGAGCTTTTGTGGCAGTAGAAGACATGGCGACTACCTGAGCCAAACTGGTGCATACTGTCAATATCTGAGACAAGGTCTCCTGAAGACCCAGAATAACTATAGGCAATGCTGGTTCCTGAGCCTGTCCCGCTGGGACACCATCGGCGGGAACCTGATCATGATCGATAAGGGGATCCTGTGGTACTGCCCCGGCTGCTGCACAGGCTGGCCCCTACCTCTACCACGGCCTCGACCGCGGCCTCTACCTCTCGTTGGTCTAGCCGGTGACTGGTCACTCTGATCGGTATGGCGTGTCCTCACCATCTGTGAGAGAATAAAACAGTGTAAGTTCAGACTTCAAGAATACTTAGATCAGCACGAAAGAGTTCGAAAAAGATAGAAATGTTTCCTAAAAGTTCGCCAGCCTATCGAAGATGAGTACAGGCGTCTCTGTACCGATCCGCAAGACTCTACTAAACCTGCTCATGACCGTTGAGTCCTATGTAACCTAGAGCTCTAATACCAAACTGTCACAACCCCAAATCCAAAACCGGCTGTGATGGCGCCTATCGTGGAACTAGGATAGAATTTAACCACATGTTCACAATTACTTTCAAATATCCCAATCAAAATCCAAGCATTTCAAAAATATACAGCGTTTACTAAATAAAGTAGGCCAATAAACAGTCCACCAACCCCAAAACCCGGAGCCAACAAGTCATGAGCATCTAGAAGAATAAGCCAAAATATACTATCATAATACAGAAACTCCAAATGAAAGCTAGATACAACAAGAAGGGGAGAATAGAGATGCTGCGGACGCTGAACAACTAACTCTATATCCCGCAAATCAGGCTCTGCGCGGAATAAATGACTAATGCTCGATATCTGCACCTGAATCTGCACACAGAGGTACAGGGAGTAATGTGAGTACGCCAACTCAGTAGTAATGAAAATAAATCAAGTCTAAGCGGCAAGAAAACACATAATCCAAATGCCATCAAATCACAATATACATAAGCTTACTTTCCAATTGTATAACATAAATATATGAAATCATCATGCCTTAAAAACCAACTTCAGAAAAACCCTTTGAAGAATGTATATTTTCAACAACTTCAAATTGAAATATTTAGTATGAAAATGAAATGAATCATATAGAGGCCCCTATTTCATAAGCTCGGAGTGAAAGTAATAAATCACGAGTAGCCCCTAGGGAAAAACATATTTCATAAGCTCAAAGTGAAAGTAGTAAATCACGAGTAGCCCCTCGGGCAAAACATATTTCATAAGCTCAGAGTGAAAGTAGTAAATCACGAGTAGCCCCTCGGGCAAAACATATTTCATAAGCTCAGAGTGAAAGTAGTAAAACCATAAGTAGCCCCTGGGGCAAAACATGAATCATAATCAGCCCCTCAGGCAGAACATTACTCAGCACGTCACATCCACTCAGTATCAGCCCCTCGGGAAACCTCACTGTCACTCATGCCTCCCAATCACTCATCACTCGACACTTAGCACCCAACACTCAGTAGGTACCTGCGCTCACTGGGGGTGTGTACAGACTCCGGAGGGGTTCTTTCAGCCCAAGCGCTATTATCACTCAGCTCCTCACCATCACTCAGCACCTCACAATCAGGCCCTCGGCCTCACTCAGCAGAACCACTCAAAAGGCCCTTCGGGCGAATCAATATAACAGGGTACTCGACCCAAAACATCATTTTAAATCTCAAAGTTGTGTAAATCAGGCTGAGTTTCGAAAAAACAGTATGCACAATGAGGTTGAGTGAAATCATTAACAAATAGTGAGGAAAAACAGCAGTAAAAAACCCCAAGGGGTCTAAACAGATCGGCACGAGGCCCCAAACACGGCTTATATCCCAATTACTTCACAAATCATTAGAACATAATTTAACATAAGGTTTTGAGTAAACATGCAACTCATTAGTTGTCGCGGAGAGGAGCTAGTCCAATCCAAAAATCAGTACGCGCCACATACTCGTCATCTGACATGTGCGCCATTCCAAAATCAGTGAGAAAATATGTAGTCCTGGGTTCCATACCCTCAGGACAAGATTTATACCATTACTTACCTCTACCGAGCCACAACACTAGTCCGCAATGCTCTTTGCCCTCAAATTGGCTCCCGATTTCTACGAATCTAGCCAAAACCAGTTTAACATCATCAATATATATCAAAGGAACTCAACCCAATCGAAAACTATCAAATTATACAAGAATCTCGAAATTCGGCCAAACCCGAGCCCCGGGCACACATCTCGGAATTCGATAATTTTTAAATCATTAGAATCCTCGTCCTCCACGATTCTATACATACCAAGAACGCTAAAATCAGACCACAATTGCCCACTCAAATCCTCAAAAGAGAAATTAATTTTCCCATGCACCCTTCTTCCCCAATTTGGGTTTAGTTCCAACAAATTCTATGGTTTAATCACTTAGAAATTGACATATAAATGAGTTATGAAGTTAAGAACCTTACCTCCAAGTGATTCCCTTCAATTCCCTCTTCAATCCTCTCAAAAGTGCTCCAAACTCGTCAACAATGGAGGAAAATATGAGCCAATTTCGCATAACAGGCCTTTTAAACATTCTGCCCAGCTAATACATTTTCGTCACTGCGATCGCAAACATTAGCACGTGATTGCGATTCATAGACCAACCAACCAATTTGATCTCAGACCAAAACATGTGATCACATAGAAAAAATTCTCCACCCCACACACGCGCCTCAAAATACCCTACGCGACCGCAGAAATTCCCACGCAATCGCACTGCCTATCCTGACCAACCTACGCGATCGCAATCCTAACCACGCGATCGCATAGAAAAAAATTCCTGACCCACTATTTTACTCTACGCGATCGCAAACATCCTCACGCGATCGCATAGAAGGAAACCAGAACCTCACACCAGCAAAAACCTGCCTAGTTTTCAAGCCAAGAATTGGTCCTTAACCACCCGAAACACACCTGAGGCCCTCGGAACCTCAACCAAACACACCAACATATACCATAACATCATTAAAACTTGGTCGAGACTTCGAAACACCAAAAACAACGCAACAATACCAAAATCACATCAAATTCAAACCTACGAACTTTGAAACTTCAAAATTTCACCAACTATGCCGAAACTAACAAAAACACCTCCGATTGACCTAAAATTTCACAGACATATCCAAATGACATTACGAACCTGCTCCAACTTCCGGAATTCCATTCCAACCCTAATAGCCTATTTTCCACTGCTGACCGAAAATCGCCAAAGACTAACTTTCTCCAATTCAAGCCTAATTCTACACGGGACATCACAAAAATATTCTGAACACACTCCTAAATCCCAAAACACCTAATGAAGCTATTCGAGCCATAAAATCCACATTCCGAGGTCGTTTACCAATAAGGCAACTCTCAGTTGACTTTCTCAACTATTAGGCTACTTTAAGAGCTAAATGCCTCAATTCCACCATAACCACTCCGGACCCAAACAAACTGACCCAACAGAACAAAATGAGTCTAATAATATATAACCAATGCAGAAATAGGGGAAACGGGGTAAATCTCTCGGAACGACCAGCCGAATCGTTACATATATGCAATGCAATATAAGGGAAAAGCTCACAGATCTCTGTCCGTAGTCCCAATTTAAATATGCAATGCACCCACTGAGGAAAATAACCAGAATACGACATGAACAACATATATTGCCACAACCGGCGTGAAAGCAACAAGGCCGAATACAAAGTGCGATGAGCAAATCAATACAAAGACTTAAATCACAAAAGTGGTAACAACTCGCTCATAAGAAGTAGCCACTGAGAGGAATGCCAACCACAAAGAGAGAAAAACATAACAAGGGGAAAACAAGACAAATATAGCAACGATTCTATACATTCAAGTTTGTAACCAAGAAACTAAATCATCCCGGCAAGGGAATCAGCTATAACTAATCTCACTTAGACAATTCATTTCACCGAATAAACTCAGTTTGAATAATGCCCAGTAAATAGGCAGCATATGAAGGAAGACATAGCATAACGGTAGGAAAAACAAAGTCTTCTTTTAAGTCAATTAAGATCATATAAGAAACAAGTAATGCTAGGCAAGTACTTCTAACTTCAACAGGAGGAGATGAGATTAGGAATCAGGAATTCAGATATAACAAGTTCAATTCAAATACGGGGAACATAAGGACCCAAAACTCCCTAAAAGGTAATCTATTTGCAAATAAGTTCGAGTACACATTTGCCACCTCGTGTACACGGACTACAATGAACATAGAAGACCCAATCCTAAGGGGTAGTTCCCCAACACAAGGTTAGGCAAGATACTTACCTTGAGTGCTCTAATCAACTCAATACCATGCTCTTTCCATGAGTACCCAGCTCCGGATGGCCCAAATCTAGACAATTTGATTGCATGGAGTAAATATCATTATAAGGAAGCAAAATAATTAATAAGTCTGAAGCTAATACGCGAAATTAGGAAATTCGCCCAAAAGTTCCCCGGGCCCACGTCTCGGAATCGGGTAAAATTTATATTTCCCGAACATCCATTCGCTCATGAACCCACTCGAACAAGAATCAACAAAATCGGACATCTAAATCTCCCTAAATCCTCATATTTCTACTTGGGGAAATTTCATCCCATTTTCATGGTTTTACATCCAATTTCATTGATTAGATTGAGGAAAATGATAGAGATTATTGATATACAAATGGATTAAGGTTAGAAAACATTACCTATGATTCTCCTCTTCAAATACCACTGAAAATCGCCAAGTTCTGAGCTCACAATCGATTTTGGAAATATGAATTTCTTACCCTCAGATTTCGCACCTGCGACGCTGGGATCGTACCTGCGGTGCCGCACCTGTGGAAACCCAATCGCAGGTGAGGAAATTCATTAAATAACCTGGGGTCGCACCTGCGGCACCCCCTTCGCACCTACGTGTCCGCACCTGCGGAAATACCATCGCAGGTGCGAGACTTCAGAACCAGAATGGTTCAGCTGTTCACAAAGTCTCAAACTCACCCGTCGGGCATCCAAAACAAACCCGAGGCCCCCGAAACCCTGTCCAACCACACAAACGAGTCATATAACCTAACACGGACTTGCTCGAGGTTTCAAACCGCATAAAGCAACACTAACACGATGAATTAAACTAAAAGTCCATGAAAATTCTTCAAACTTCTATGAACATTAAGTTTTGCATTTAAGGTCCGAATCACATCAAACTAAGTCCGTTTCTTACCAAATTTCATAGATAACACATATAAATCATATCAAACCTGTACCGAGCTTCGGAATCATAATACATGCCCGATATCATATGTTTCACCTCAAATTTCATTTTCAAAAACCTTTATATTTTTCAGAGATCAATTTTCTTTAAAAATTCATTTCTCAGGCTTGGAACCTCGGAATCCGATTCTGGGCATACGCCCAAGTCCCATATTTTACTACGGATCCTCCGGGACCGTCAAATCACGGGTATGGGTCCGTTTACCAAAAACTTTTGCTGAAGTCAACTTTATTCAAATTTCAAATACAAAATTTTCATTTTTATCAATTTTTCACATAAAGGCTTCCCGGCTACACGCCCGGGCTGCGCATGCAAATCGAGGTGAGATAGAAGGAGGTTTTCACGACCTCGGAGCACAGAATTAGATAGAATATACAGGATGCTCCTTTTGGGTCATCACACATACAAGTCCACTGGCTAAGGTTGTTGTAGTCATATGAATTATGATAATAACATCACTGTGATTCATAGTAATAGTATAGTCGTTTATATAGTTTCATACATTAAGGTTATACGTATCGTCCAATGGCAACCATAGAAGTCAACCGACTAAGGTTGTTGTAGTCATATGAACTATGATAATTACATCATTGTGATTCATAGTAATATTATAACCGTTTATATAGTTTCATACATTAAGGTCATATATATCGGCCAATGGCAACATACAAGTCCACCGGCTAAGGTTGTTGTAGTCATATGAACTATAATAATTACATTATTACGATTCATAGTACTATTATAGACGTTTATATAGTTTCATACATTAAGGTCATACGTATCTGCCAATGTCAACCATACAATTCCACCGGCTAAAGTTGTTGTTGTCATATGAACTATCATAATTACATCGTTGCGATTCATATTAGTATTATAGCCGTTTATATAATTTCATACATTAAGGTCATACGTATCGGCCAATGGGAACCGTACGAGTCCACCTGATAAGGTTGTTGTAGTCATATGAACTATGATAATTACATCATTGCGATTCTTAGTAATATAATATCCGTTTATATAATTTCATACATTAAGGTCATACGTATCGACCAATGGAAACCATACAAGTCCACCGGCTAAGGTTGTTGTAGTCATATGAAATATGATAATTACATCGTTGCGATTCATAATAATATAATAGCCGTTTATATAATTTCATACATTAAGGTCATACGTATCGGTTAATGGCAACCATACAAGTCCATCGGCTAAGGTTGTTGTAGTTATATGAACTATGATAATTACATCGTTGTGATTCATAGTAATATTATAGCCGTTTATATAATTTCATACATTAAGGTCATATGTATCGTCCAATGGAAACCATACAAGTCCACCGACTAAGGTTGTTGTAGTCATATGAACTATGATAATTACATCGTTGCGATTCATAGTAATATATAGCCGTTTATATAATTTCATACATTAACGTCATACGTATCGGCAAATGGCAACTAAGTAATTCCACCGGCTAAGGTTGTTGTAGTCATATGAACTATGATAATTACATTGCTGCGATTCATAGTAATATAATAGCCGTTTATATAATTTCATACATTAAGGTCATACGTATCGGCCAATGGGAACTAAGTAATTCCACCGGCTAAGGTTGTTGTAGTCATATGAACTATGATAATTACATTGCTGCGATTCATAGTAATATAATAGCCGTTTATATAATTTCATACATTAAGGTCATATGTATCGGCCAATGGCAACTAAGTAATTCCACCGGCTAAGGTGTTGTAGTCATATGAACTATAATAATTACATCGTTGCGATTCATAGTAGTATAATAGCCGTTTATATAATTGCATACATTAAGTTCATACATATCGGCCAATGGGAACTAAGTAATTCCACCGGATAAGATTGTTGTAGTCATATGAACTATGATAATTACATCATTGCGATTCATATTAATATTATAGCCGTTTAAATATTTCATACATTAAGGTCATACGTATCGGCCAATGGCAACCATACAAGTCCACCGGCTACGGTTGTTGTAGTCATATGAACTACGATAATTACATCATTGCGATTCATAGTAATATAATAGACGTTTATATAATTTCATACATTAAGGTCATACGTATCGGATAATGGCAACCATACAAGTCCACTGGCTAACGTTGTTGTAGTCATATGAACTATGATATTTGCATCGTTGTGATTCATAGTAATATTATAGCCGTTTATATAATTTCATACATTAAGGTCATACGCATCGGCCAATGGAAACCATACAAGTCCACCGACTAAGGTTGTTGTAGCCATATGAACTATGATAATTACATCGTTGCGATTCATAGTAATATAATAGTCGTTTATATAATTTCATACATTAAGGTCATACGCATCGGCCAATGGAAACCATACAAGTCCACCGACTAAGGTTGTTGTAGCCATATGAACTATGATAATTACATCGTTGCGATTCATAGTAATATAATAGTCGTTTATATAATTTCATACATTAAGGTCATACGCATCGGCCAATGGAAACCATACAAGTCCACCGACTAAGGTTGTTGTAGCCATATGAACTATGATAATTACATCGTTGCGATTCATAGTAATATAATAGTCGTTTATATAATTTCATACATTAAGGTCATACATTTTGGCCAATGGCAACTAAGTAATTCCACCGGCTAAGGTTGTTGTAGTCATATGAACTATGATAATTACATCGTTGCGATTCATAGTAATATAACAGCCCTTTATATAATTTCATACAGTAAGGTCATACGTATCGACCAATGGCAACTAAGTAATTTCACCGGCTAAGGTTGTTGTAGTCATATGAACTATGATAATTACATCGTTGCGATTCATAGTAATATAACAGCCGTTTATATAATTTCATACAGTAAGGTCATACGTATCGACCAATGGCAACTAAGTAATTTCACCGGCTAAGGTTGTTGTAGTCATATGAACTATGATAATTACATCGTTGCGATTCATAGTAATATAACAGCCCTTTATATAATTTCATACAGTAAGGTCATACGTATCGACCAATGGCAACTAAGTAATTTCACCGGCTAAGGTTGTTGTAGTCATATGAACTATGATAATTACATCGTTGCGATTCATAGTAATATTATAGCCGTTCATATACTTCATACATTAAGGCCATACGTATCGGCCAATGGCAACCATACAAGTCCACCGGTTAAGGTTGTTGTAGTCATATGAACTATGATAATTACATCATTGTGATTCATAGTAATATTATAGCCGTTTATATAGTTTCATTCATTAAGGTCATACGTATCAGCCAATGGCAACTAAGTAATTCCACCAACTAAGGTTGTTGTAGTCATATGAACTATGATAATTACATCGTTGTAATTCATAGTAATATTATAGCCGTTTATATAATTTCATACATTAAGGCCATACGTATTGGCCAATGGCAACCATACAAGTCCACCGGCTAAGGTTGTTGTAGTCATATGAACTATAATAATTACATTGTTGTGATTCATAGCAATATTATAGCCGTTTATATAGTTTCATTCATTAAGGTCATACGTATCGGCTAATGGCAACCATACAAGTCCACCGGCTAAGGTTGTTGTAGTCATATGAACTGTGATAATTACATCATTGCGATTCATAGTAATATAATAGTCGTTTATATAATTTCATACATTAAGGTCATATGTATCGGCCAATGGAAACTAAGTAATTCCACCGGTTAAGGTTGTTGTAGTCATATGAACTATGATAATTACATCATTGTGATTCATAGTAATATTATAGCCATTTATATAGTTTCATACATTAAGGTCATATGTATCGGTCAATGGAAACCATACAAGTCCACCGACTAAGGTTGTTGTAGTCATATGAACTATGATAATTACATCGTTGTGATTCATAGTAATATTATAGCCGTTTATATAATTTCATTCATTAAGGTCACATGTATGACCTTATTTATATAATATTAAATATATAATTATAATATATTTTTGGTTAATCTTAATTATAATAAAAGGAAAATCATATTTTTTGCATTTTACTGTAATATATTAGGAGGAAAAATAATATGACATTTTTGAACTCAAATGTTAAATACAATTTTCGGAGGGAAACAAAGTGAAAAGTAAAAATACATGGTTTGGAGGGAAATTGAAAGTTTTTACTCTTTATATATCGCTTAAACATAAGAACAACATATCTCCAACTCTGAAAGCAAAATAAATACTTTAAACATGAATGTGGGCGAATGGATCGAAGAATAATTCTATCCATGGTTTCGGATGAAAGTGCCCAGATCGTACATTACGCATGATTATCTGGTAACTTTATTTTTTAAAAATTTTCATGATTTTTAACTGTTGATTATCCCAACTAGTAATGAACCCTAAACCATGTCTTTACACTACACTCTTGTAGTTTCTTCCAAAGAGTATATGTGGCTATCTTCCTCCTATTTCAGTTAACACAACTCTTCGATGTAATGGGAAGGAGTGGGTTGTGGCTCTCACAAGTGGTGTTCGGAGAAGACTCGTCAATGGGTGGAAATAACTTTTTGTCGACAATAATCTGAAGAAAGGGAATGTTTGTGATGACCCAAAAGGTCATCCCGTATATTTCTAGCTAATTCTGTGTTCAGAGGTCATTAAAATCTCCTTCTATCTCATCTCAATTTTTGTGCGCAGACCGGGTGTGTAACCAGGAAGCTTTTATGTGAAAAACTGATAAAAATGATAATTTTGTATTAGAAATTTGAATAAAGTTAACTTCGGTGAATGTTTTTGGTAAACGGACCCGGACATGGACCCATGATTTGACGGTTCTGGAGGGTACGTAGGAAAATATGGGACTTGGGCGTATGCCCGGAATCGAATTCCGAGGTCCCAAGTCCGAGAAATGAATTTTTAAAAGAAATTGTTTCTGAAAATAAATGAGGTTTTTGAAAATGAAATTATATGTGAAATGTGTGGTATCAGGCCCGTATTATGGTTCCGGAGCCCGGTTACAGGTTCGACATAATATTTGTGCCATATCTGTGAAGTTTGGTAAAAAACAGACTTCATTAGATGTGATTCAGACCGTAAATGCAAAATTTAATGTTTAATGGAGTTTTGAGGAATTTCATTGATTTTTTGTTAAATTCATCGTTTTAGTGTTATTTTATGTGGTTTGAAACCTCGAGCGAGTCTGTGTTAGGTTATAAGACTAGTTCGTGCATTTATATACGGTCCCGGGGGCCTCGGGTGTGTTTCGGATGGGTGTCGGGTCAATTTTCATTATTTTTGAACAGCTGAAATTTGCCTTCTGGTTTCCTTCTATGCGATCGCATAGGAGTAGTCGCGATCACATAGTGTCTCTTTGGGCAGCCTAGTTTTTCTTAATCGCGATCGCATAGTCTACTTCGCGATCGCGCAGCTTGTAGACTTCACTCTACGCGATCGCATACACACTTTTGCGATCGCAGAAGTATATTTACCTCTTCTTCGCGATCGCATCTTCACAATCACGATTCCACAATGCTATTTTGGTAGTGGCCATTTCTTCTTCTATGCGATCGCAATAACTGGCCCGCGATTGCACTGAACAAAAAGGTAACTGGGCATTTTTTTCCCTTTCCTCTTCGCGATCGCGATTCATTGCACGCCTGGGCAGAATATAAGTTTACCAAAAATTGGGGTTTCACCATTTTTGACATATTTTGACTTCTAGAACTCGGTTTTGGCCGATTCTTTGAGGGTTTCTCACACAAATCTAATGGTTAAGTGTTCTTCCACTATAATTAATTATATTTCATGAATTAGTTCTTGTTTTTATCATTTAATTTGTGTTTTGGGTTGAGGAAATTGTGGGTTTTGAAAGAAAACTTTTAAAATGTAAAATCATAATTTGAAAGACCAAATATTATCGGAATTGGATAAATTTAGTATGGGTGAACTCGTATCGGAATGGGTAATCAGAATTTGTAAAATTTGCCAGGTTCCGAGGTGCGGTCCCGGGAGTCAACTTTTGGGTCGATTTTCATAATTTTGTAAAGTTTGAAACTTTATTATTCAGCATAGTTCCTTATACGTATTATGTGTATTTTGAAGTTGTTTTAGTTTATTTTTGAGCCGTACAGAGGTCTTTTTGCCCGAGAAGTTCACTTTGGAGTATCGGGTTATCGTCTTTGAGGTAAGTATCTTGCCTTACCTTGTGTGGGGGAACTACCCCTTAGGATTGAGTCTTCGTTGTTGATTGTAGTCCGAGTATGCGAGGTGATGAGTGTGTACTCGTACTTATTTGAAATTAGATTGGCCTTTTAGGATTCGTAGGTTCTTCTATTACCTGTTTATGTGTTGTAAATGATACATTTGAATCCTTGGTTGTTAATTCCATGATTTCCTGCTAGATTCGAATTACTTGATTTTGGATTCCTTCGTTGGCTATTTGATCTTAATTGACTTAACTGGATCTTTTACCGCTCTTATCTCCATGCTATATTTGCTTCCTAAGCCTGCCAGATTGACTATGTTAGTGTTATCTAGCTGTATAGTTGTTTAGCTGTAGTTAGTACATCCGTTTTGTTGGTATCAAGCATGCGCGTGAGTCTTACATTGTGATCTATATGATTTTTTCCTTATGTGGTACTTGAGTTTAGTTGACTAATATTTATGTGGTTGATGTTTCCTTGATGTTGCCTATTACTGGGCCCTTGCTTAAGTTGAGTTTTATTCCATAAAGTTAACTGTTTAGGCAAGATTGGTTATAGTTGTTTTCCCTTGCCGGGATGATGTTGTTTTCATTGTTGACTCCCTTGCCGGTATGGCATGGTTCTTATTACTATTTATATTGTTGATTTCCTTGCCAGGATGTTGTGATTTATGATTCTTACTGTTGATTTGATTTGCCAATTTGATGTTTATGTTATGTTATGTTAGCACGAGGGGACATTCCGTGCCATGTTATGTTATGTTAGCACGAGGGGACATTCCATGCCATGTTTATGTTATTTAGCACGAGGGGACATTCCATGCCATGTTTATGTTATGTTAGCACGAGGGGACATTCCGTGCCATGTTATATTATGTTAGCACGACGGGACATTCCGTGCCATGTTTATGTTATTTAGCACGAGGGGACATTCCGTGCCATGTTTATGTTATTTTGCACAAGGGGACATTCCGTGCCATGTTTATGTTATGTTAGCACGAGGGGACATTCCGTGCCATGTTGTGTTATGTTAGCACGAGGGGAGATTTTGTGCCATGTTTATGTTATTTAGCACAAGGGGATATTTCGTGTCATGTTTATGTTATTTAGCACGAGGGAACATTCTGTTCCATGTTTATGTTATTTAGCACGAGGGTACATTCCGTGTCGTGTTTATGTTACTTTACCACGAGGGACATTCCGTGCCGTGTTTATGTTATTTTAGCACGAGGGGATATTCCGTGCCGTATTTATGCATTATTATTTTAATTATGATTACGAGATTTATTTGAAAAGGATTATTGAAAAGTGATGGATTCGAAAATACTATAGTTGAATGACTTTTACATCGAAGGGATATTTGAAAAGCATTAGTTTTGCATAAAAAGATATTTGGAAGTCATTTATTTGGGAAAACATCGCTGGAAATTTCGTATTTTGAAAGAAACTATATTTTGGTATTTCACTCTGTTAAATATACTTATATATATATTTAGAGAAAGTATGTTTTCAAAGGAGAGCCTCTATATTAAAATGAGCATATTTGCAAAGTTTTTCATACAAACCGCTATTTAAAGGCTTCCACCAGTTTTATGGATTTTAATGGCTAAGGCTCAATGTGAACATACAGACGTAGAGTTAAGTTATTGGAGTTCTCTATTGTATTGTGTTTTCCTCCGGTTTGGGCTTGTTTTGCTGTCCATCCTTGTGTGTATTCTTATGCTATTTCGTGGTTAATTTCTGTAGTTTCCTTCCATATTATATCGTCATTGTTGTAAATTGTTCCGTAAATTCGTAGATAGATGTAGTGTTCGATTATTTCTATATTCATGTCAGTTATCTTGTTAGACCAGTGGTGTTTTGACTAGTCCTCGTCACTACTTCATCGGGGTTAGTCTTGATACTTACTGGGCACCATTGTGGTATGATCATACTACACTTCTGTGCATTTTTGTTTGCAGAGATCCAGGTATTGATTGTTAGTAGCGGTGCGGATGCTGCCGAGGAGACTCAAGGTAACCTGCTGCTGCGTTCGCAGGCTTCGGAGTCACCTTCCTGTTTTTATTCAACTGTTGTAATTATTCCCAAGCGGTTGTATTTAGAAGTTGTAGAAGATTCGTAGAGCTTATGACTTGTATTATTGGTTTTGTGGAAGTTTGTTCATTCAGTTGAAATTCTATATCGGGACTGTTAGTTTTCCTTTTGTTATTATTGTTATTTAGAAACTGTTAGGCTACCTAGTCCCTAAGACTAGGTGCCATCACGATACCCAACGGAGGGAAATTTGGGTCGTGACAAGTTGGTATGAGAGCTCTAGGTTCATAGGTGCTACGAGTTATAAGTGAGTTTAGTAGAGTCTTGCGGATCGGTATGGAGACGTCTGTACTTATGTTTGAGAGGCTACAGAACTATTAGGAAAATTTCACTTCTCATTCCTATCGTGCGAGTTTATTGATCTTCAAGTTTGAAATTATCGTTCCATTCTATCACCGATTGTGAGGACACGAACGGCGGTTCCTGATGATGTTACCCCAAAGCAAGTGTCGCAAGGGTCAGAGACAAGGGCCAATGAGGACCACGTGCCGCAGTTAAGATGCCTACCAGAGTAGCCGTTGAGGAGTCGCCAGTAGTTCTAGTTGGGGGACCGGTACTGGGGGTGCCTGTTGGTACCGCGGACTTCAGGAGACCTGAGCGCAGTTTTGAGTACAATTGGTACATCGACTCAGGCAGGGTTGATTCTAATGCACCAGTTGCTACAGATTAGGGGAGGAGTTCAGACTCCCACTGTCTACACTCTAGAGCAGAGAGATCACATTGGTCAGGTACCCGTTGTCATGACAGCACGACATCTGGTTTCAGTTCAGCTATGGTTAGGGTAGCAGTATCGGAGGAAGAATACCTTGGAATTAAGAGGTACTGGAAGTAACACCCTTCTATCTTTCAGTGGATTGGCGGCAGATAATGCCCAGGGATTTCTGAGGAGTGTCACTATATTTTTTGTACTTCGGGTATTGGGGCGACTAGCGAGATTGCTTTTGTCATGTCTCAGGTTTAGAGTAGTGGGTTGATCAGTGGTGGCAGCATATGAGTTGAGGGTAGCCTGGTCGAGTCAGCTTCACTTGCGTGGATTCAGGTTTCAGAGATACTTTTGAGGGAGTTTTCACTCCAGATCCTCCGAGATATACGACGCACGGAGATTGAGAAGTTGTGTCAGGGCACTGTGTCACATATGAAGCATGTCGTTAGATTCAGTGAGTTGGCCAGACATACACTTCGCTTGGTTGCTTCAGTTAGGAGATGAGTCCGTAGAGTCATTTGGGAGATTCAGGTATGATATTCGGTTTAGCGAGACTCGAGAGTTAGAGTAGGATGCCTCGTTTTAGCAGGTAGTAGGGATCGCTTGCCGGTCAGAGCGCATCTGGGACCGGGAGTGAGAGGACAGACGAGATCAGGGAGAGAGTTCAGGAAGGCAATGAGGCCTCGTAGATCAGAGGAATCTACTGGTCCATATTATGGAGGCAATGTACGACACGGTAGAAGTTTTGTGGGTCAACCAGTTCAGTTTGCATTACCAGCTTCGCATGGGGGTTTTCAGGTACTCATGGGTCTCAGAGGATTCGTATTGTATGTTTTCCACAGCCACGTCGTCAGAGAGGTTGTTTGAGCGCGGGGATGTTAGCCATAGGGTGAGAGATTTTTTCAGGGTTCAGGCAGGTGTGATATTGCAAGGTATTCAGGTGAGTGGAGGGCGCCCAAGAGGGGTAGGCCCGACCCATTGATGTGTTTCATATAGTAGGCTGGAGGCCGTTGTGCCAGGCATTATCACACAGGTATGTTTTGATGTGTTACAGAGGGGCACAAATTGTATTTCACTATAGTTCTGTTGGTCATGACGAGTTTCCCTTATTTGTTGTTTCATTTATGAGTGAGTTTCATGTTTTGCACTCTATATGTGTTTGCTCCTGCTGGGATATTGTAAGAGTAGTAGCCCGTGTCTATCGTTGTTTTATTCATTCGTGATAGTAGTGTAACCGGCAGTGAGTCCTTGTTGTTCTTCGTGGTAAGCTTTATGTGATTTTTCTAAATATTTTGCTTACGAGTTGTGATTTGATACTCCATCAAGATGTGAGTTCAGTTAGTGTTATGATTTTTATCAGCTGAGATGAACTAGTGGAGGAATTCCAATTGGTGTGATTCAGAGTTGAGGACGAAGTCCTCGTGATATTTGTGATTCGATATGTTTGGACCGGGCTGAGTACCGCAATGGAAATTTTATCAGGATGGTATCCTTGTGATTTGTTCATATGCTTTGCTTCTTCCTTGTTATATTGCTTTTGGTAAGTCGGTATTGATAGAGAGTTGTGCCTATGATCTTGTTTGATAGTTCCTTTATATGTTTATATTTTCATATTCAGACATTTCGTTATGTGTTTCTTTAGTTTAGTTTGCGGGATGTGTGCCCGGTAGTGTCAGTTGTGGCTGGTGACTCAGGTGTTTAATAATGAATTCTTCGTGTTCATTGCATCATTACCAGTGTTATGGGATTTGGAAATAGAGTTCTTTCATATGTGGGGCTAATTGCCAATGTCGAGTTGATTTTGGGCAGCTATTGTGATCAAAGTGTTATATGAGCCTACGTGTGATGTACTATGTTGAGTGGGCGTGCCTTGTGGGTGTAGTCACGAGTTGATGCAGCTGAATGAGGCTAATGACGGATATGGATTTAGAATCAAGTCTTTTGTAAATGAGTAGAGGGTGAGAAGTAGAGGTATGAGGCTTATCGGTGGTGATGTGAAGGCTATATTGCGGTTGTGATTGTTTCATCGGGCTTATGTGGGTTGGGGTGACGTGGGATCACCCGCGGCTATGTGTTGGAAGTATACCATCAATGATTGGATGAGTTCAAGGTGAACCAGGCACGTTCGAGTACGAATATTTGTTTAAGAGGAGGAGATTGTGATGACCCAAAAGGTCATCCTATATATTTCTAGCTAATTCTGTGTTCCGAGGTCGTGAAAACCTCCTTCTATCTCACCTCGATTTTCGTGTGCAGCCCGAGCGTGTGGTCGGGAAGCCTTTATGTGAAAAATTGATAAAAATGATAATTTTGTATTATAAATTTTAATAAAGTTGACTTCGGTCAATGTTTTTGGTAAACGGATCCGGACCCGTGATTTGACGGTCCCGGAGGGTCCGTAGGAAAATATGGGACTTGGACGTATGCCCGGAATCGAATTCCGAGGTCCCTAGTCCGAGAAATAAATTTTTAAAGAAATTATTTTCTGAAAATAAAAGAGGTTTTTGAAAATGAAATTATATGTGAAACCTGTGGTATCAAGCCCATATTATGGTTCCGGAGCCCGGTTACAGGTTGGACATAATATTTGTGCCATATCTGTGAAGTTTGGTAAGAAACGGACTTCATTGGATGTGATTCGGACCGTAAATGCAAAATTTAATGTTTAAAGAAGTTTTGAGGAATTTCATTTATTTTTGGTTAAATTCATCGTTTTAGTGTTGTTTTATGTGGTTTGAAACCTCGAGCGAGTCCGTGTTAGGTTATAAGACTTGTTCGTGCATTTAGATAGGGTCCTGGGGGCCTCGGGTGTGTTTCGGATGGGTGTCGGGTCCATTTTCCTTATTTTTGAACAACAGAAATTTGCCTTCTGGTTTCCTTCTATGCGATCGCATAGGAGTAGTCGTGATCACATAGTGTCTCTTTGGGCAGCCCTTTTTCTTAATCGCGATCGCATAATCTACTTCGCGATCGCACAGCTTGTAGACTTCACCCTACGCGATCGCATACACACGTTCGCGATCGCGGAAGTATATTTCCCTCTTCTTCGCGATCGCATCTTCACAATCGCGATCGCACAATGCTATTTTGGCAGTGGCCATTTCTTCTTCTATGCGATCACAATAATTGACCCGCGATCGCATTGAACAAAAAGGTACCTGGGCAGTTTTTTCCCTTTCCTCTTCGCGATCGCAAACCATATTCCGCGATCCCGATTCATTGCACGCTTGGGCAGAATATAAGTTTACCAAAAACCGGGGTTTCGCCATTTTTGACATATTTTGACTTCTAGAAGTCGGTTTTGGGTGATTCTTTGAGGGATTTTCACACAAATCTAATGGGTAAGTGTTCTTTCACTATAATTAATTATATTTCATGAATTAGTTCTTGTTTTTATCATTTAATTTGTGTCTTGGGTTGAGGGAATTGTGGGTTTTGAAATAAAACTTCTAAAATGTAAAATCATGATTTGAAAGACCAAATATTATCGGAATTAGATAAATTTAGTATGGGTGAACTCGTATCGGAATGGGTAATCAGAATTTGTAAAATTTGTCGGGTTCCGAGGTGCGGGCCTGGGGGTCGACTTTTGGGTCGATTTTCATAATTTTATAAAGTTTGAAACTTTCTTATTCGGAATAGTTCCTTATACATGTTATGTGTATTTTGAAGTTGTTTTAGTTGATTTTTCAGCCGTCAGGAGGTCTTTTCGCCCGAGAAGTTCACTTTGGAGTACTGGGTTGTCGTCTTTGAGGTAGGTATCTTGCCTAACCTTGTGTGGGGGAACTACCCCTTAGGATTGAGTCTTCCTTGTTGATTGTAGTCCGAGTATGCGAGGTGACGAGTGTGTACTCGTACTTATTTGCAATTAGATTGGCCTTTTAGGATTCGTAGGTTGTTCTGTTACCTGTTTATGTGTTCTAAATGATACATTTGAATCATTGGTTGTTAATTTCATCCTTTCCTGCTTAGATTCGAATTACTTGCTTTTGGATTCCTTTGTTGTCTATTTGATCTTAATTGACTTAACTGAATATTTTACCGCTCTTATCTCCATGCTATATTTGTTTTCTAAACCTGCCAAATTGACTATTTTAGTGTTATCTAGATGTATAATTGTTTAGTTGTAGTTAGAACATCCGTTTCGTTAGTATCAAGTATGCCCGTGAGTCTTACATTGTGATCTATATGATTTTTCCTTTGTGTGGTACTTGAGTTTAGTTGATGAATATTTATGTGGTTGATGTTTTCTTGATGTTGCCTATTACTGGGCCCTTGCTTAAGCTGAGTTTTATTCCATAAAGTTAACTGCTTAGGCGAGATTGGTTATAGTTGTTTGTCCTTGCCGGGATGATGTTGTTTTCATTGTTGACTCCCTTGCCGGGATGTCATGGTTCTTATTACAGTTTGTATTGTTGATTTTCTTGCCGGGATCTTGTGATTTATGATTTTTACTATCGATTTGCTTTGCCAATTTGATGTTTATGTTATGTTATGTTAGCAAGAGGGGACATTCCATGACATTTTATGTTATGTTAGCACGAGGGGACATTTTGTGCCATGTTATGTTATGTTAGCACGAGGGGACATTCCGTTCCATGTTTATGTTATTTAGCACGAGGGGACATTTCGTGCCATGTTTATGTTATGTTAGCGCGAGGGGACATTCCGTGCAATGTTATGTTATGTTAGCACGAGGGGACATTCCGTGCCATGTTTATGTTATTTAGCACGAGGGGACATTCCGTGCCTTGTTTATGTTATGTTAGCGCGAGGGGACATTCCGTGCCATGTTATATTATGTTAGCACGACGGGACATTCCGTGCCATGTTTATGTTATTTAGCACGAGGGGACATTCCGTGTCATGTTTATGTTATTTAGCACAAGGGGATATTCCGTGCCATGTTTATGTTATTTAGCACGAGGGGAAAGTCCATGCCATGTTTATGTTATGTTAGCACGAGGGGACATTCCGTTCCATGTTATGTTATGTTAGCACAAGGGGACATTCTGTGTCATGTTTATGTTATTTAGCACGAGGGGACATTCCGTGCCATGTTTATGTTATTTAGCACGAGGGGACATTCCGTGTCATGTTTATGTTATTTAGCACAAGGGGATATTCCGTGCCATGTTTATGTTATTTAGCACGAGGGGAAAGTCCATGCCATGTTTATGTTATGTTAGCACGAGGGGACATTCCGTTCCATGTTATGTTATGTTAGCACAAGGGGACATTCTGTGCCATGTTTATGTTATTTAGCACGAGGGGACATTCCGTGCCATGTTTATGTTATTTAGCACAAGAGGACNTTTAGCACAAGGGGACATTCCGTGCCATGTTTATGTTATTTAGCACGATGGGACATTCCGTGCCATGTTTATGTTATTTAGCACAAGGGGACATTCCGTGCCATGTTTATGTTCTTTAGCATGAGGGGACATTCCGTGCCGTGTTTATGTTACTTTAGCACTAGATGACATTTCGTGCCGTGTTTATGTTATTTTATCACGAGGGGACATTCCATGCCGTATTTATGCATTATTATTTTAATTATGATTACGAGATTTTATTGAAAAGTACCATTGAAAAGTGATGGTTTCGAAAGGACTATAGTTGAATGACTTTTACATCGAAGGCATATTTGAAAAGCATTCGTTTTGCATAAAATGATATTTGGAAGTCATTTATTTGGAAAAACTTCGTTAAAAATTTCGTATTTTGAAAGAAACTATGTTTTGGTATTTCACTCTATTAAATATACTTATATATATATTTAGAGAAAGTATGTTTTCAAAGGAGAGCCTCTATATTAAAATGAGCATATTTGCAAAGTTTTTCATACGAACTGCTGTTTAAAAGCTTCCACTAGTTTTATGCATTTTAATGGCTAAGGCTCAATGTGAACATACAGATGTAGAGTTGAGTTATTGGAGTTCTCTATTGCATTGTGTTTTCGTCAGGTTTGGGCTTGTTTTGCTGTCCATCCTTGTGTGTATTCTTATGTTGTTTCGTGGTTAATTTCTGTAGTTTCCTTCCACATTATATCGTCATTTTTGTAAATTATTCCGTAAATTCGTAGATAGATGTAGTGCTCGATTATTTCTATATTCATGTCAGTTATCTTGTTAGACCAGTGGTGTCTTGACTAGTCCTCGTCACTACTTCATCGGGATTAGTCTTGATACTTAATGGGCACCGCTGTGGTGTGCTCATACTACACTTTTGTGCATTTTCGTTTGCACAGATCCAGGTATTGATTGTTAGTAGCGGTGCGGATGCTGCCGAGGAGACTCAAGGTAACCTGCTGCTGCATTCGCAGGCTTCGGAATCACCTTCCTGTTTTTATTCAACTGTTGTAATTATTACCAAGCGGTTGTATTTAGAAGTTGTAGAAGATTCGAGAGCTTATGACTTGTATTACTGGTTTTGGAAAAGTTTGTTCATTCAGTTGAAATTCTATATCGGGACTGTTAGTTTTCCTTTTATTATTGTTGTTATTTAGAAACTGTTAAGTTTACCTAGTCTCTAAGACTAGGTGCCATCACGATATCCAACGGAGGGAAATTTGGATCGTGACAATGTTGTTCTGTTTGAACTAGTTCAGGCTACATCAGGGGCTGTGATCTTTTCTGTTCAAAAGCTAGGATTAACTAATTCTTAGCTTGATAATTTCTTATCTTTAGTTATTTGTAATGATGAAATTATGGATCAATTTAATAGATGAGTTCCGTTAATGGATTAGTATGATTGTTCTTTATAATATTATTTGTCTTTTTTCATTTATTATTGTTATATTTATTTATTTTAATAAGACTAAACCTAAACCTAAACCCTAACCCCTAAACCTAAACCTAAACCTAAACGAACCTAAACCTAAACGAACCTAACCTAAACATAAACAAGGATAAAATAATTTTACATGGATTTATCTAGACTTCTAAGATCAAGACTACTATATGGCAGAAGTTTAAAAAAAATCTAATATCTGTGAATTGCATGCCACTATATGGCAGAATTTTAAAAATAAAAATAAAAATAAAGACCAAAATGTGTATAAGCGGATGGATAAAGACAAGTTCCTATAATTAATTGTAGTCATAGAGGAGAGTAATGGTTGCATGGATGAGTTTAATAGGGAACAAATGAGTGAAATCGACTACTGGGGGAAGTGTAATGGTTGCATCAATGAGTGGAAGAGGCTACTGGAAAGTGTAATGGATGCATAGAGGAGTGCAAGGGGCTTCTATGCTATGTTATATCCGCACTGGAAACTGTAATGGTTGCATAGGGTCTCTACAAAATAGATTAAGTCCTATCGGGAAGTGGAATAGTAATTATAATTTAGAGATTACCATATAATTCTCCCTATATACTTCAGAAAATATGGCAGACCTACATAACTCGATCAAACTTAAACTACTACTACATCTAAGCATAGCGATGGATAGGACTCCCACCAAGAAAGTTGTTGAACAACCACTCCATGGTTCACCAGTCAGTCACAATATTCTCTACCAAGATCTAAAGTATGACTATACTAAGCTGAAGCGTGAGGTTAATGAATTGATTGAGAGGGTGGTACGTGATTCAAACATTGACTACTTAAAAGGTGTGATGCTGGAAGAGTATCATCTTACTTCTCTCTATGATATGCTTGACGATATGCCCATATCCTCAGTCCAGAATGGTGCTAAGAGCAATTATGTCATTGTCATCACTAACGATGCCGAATCCGCCTCCAAGACCTCAAAGTCTCTTTCCGTGAACCAGAATATTGAGTAGTGTGTTTTGGTTGNCCCCCCCCCCCCCCCCAAGGCCTTATGGTGATGTTTCTTTATTTTCTGGTTTTTTTTCATGTTTTGGTGATGTTATCATGAATTTTCATATTTATGAATGAATTATTCTGTTTTGGATCTTTTTTTTCTCAATGATCGTTTGATTCAAGTTAACAAAATAGTCATATCGTCTTCAATATTTCAACTGTTCGTTTTATGCCTAGTGAAATGAAAGTTCTAATATTAACATTTGTAAAGATTAATTAAGGTCCTTTAAAATTAGTCAATTTTTTTTTCCCAAATTAATATAGCACATTGATCTCAATAGTAACATTTCAAATTCAATATTTCAACTGTTCATTTGATGCCAAATGAAATGAAAGTACTAATACTAACATTTGTAAAGATTAATTAAGTCCTTTAAAATTGGTCAAATTTTTTTCCAAATTAATATAGCACATTGAGTTCAATAGTAACATTTCAAATTCAATATTTCAATTGTTCGTTTGATGCCTAATGAAATGAAAGTACCAATAGTAACATTTGTAAAGATTAATTTAAGTCCGTTAAAATTGGTCACTTTTTTTTCCAGAGTTAATGTAACACATTGAACTTATGACACCAACCTTGGACGATAGGAAAATGTATTGACAATAAAAATGAAGATAGTTGAGTACTTGAAGATGTAATACTGAACTTATGAAGATAGTTGATGAGTACTTGAAGATATATAATTGATTACTTATGAATCAAAGTAGTACATATTAAAACAGGTGCAAAATGATAACACTTTGACAAATCAAAACTTCAGTTTAATTCATAATACTTTTTTTTTAAATGAACAATCAAATGAATAATTTTGAAATCTTCATCCCTACAAACATTCCAGCTAACAACACAGATGACATAACACTTTCTCTATTGTCACCTTCAACACCAACATCACTTTCATCAACAAAAGAACTGGAAGATTGTTCTTCACTGGCAACATTTTCTTTTTGGAACTCATTGAATGCTGCTACTGCTTCATCATAAGATTTGTAAGACTTGAAGATTCTTCCTTTAAAACCTATAACCATAGGAGCACACTCATACCAAGAGTTGTATAATCCAGGTTTTTTACCATGAAATACCACATACACCTTCGACGATGCTGATATATTATCATCTTGAGATCCATTTCTAAACTCGTTGAACGCTGTTATGGCTTCATCATATGTTTTGAAGGCCTTGAAGATGCTGCCCTTGACACCAATAACCATAGGAGCACACTGATGCCAAAAGTTGTACAATCCAAGCCTCTTACCACGAAACACTATATAAACCTTTGAAGCATTATTTCTCTTTCAGTGGTCCATTCCTTAATCTAACAATAAGAAAGATAAGAGATGAAGAAAGAGAAAACAAATTAAAGATAGAAATGTCAATGGGGGCTGTAAAAACTTCTTGGTTGAAGCACTCTATATTTAAGTGTTAGGGTTAGAAAGTATATAGTATTTTTTTAGTTTAGTGATACAGTAATATAGAAATGAAAATACAGTAATTTAATTGTATTTTTTTTAGTATACTATGCGTGTATTTTAGTGTATTTCGTTTAAATGGTATAATACATGTATATGAGTATAAATTGCTTTATCAAAAATAGTGTAGCATGCATGTGTAAATGTGAAAGAAGCACGGAGAAGGTAAGATCATTAAACTAATGAGAGAGAATTAGAGGGAAAACAATAAAAAAAATACTAAAAGGTATATCTAGAAAACGAAAATGACTAAATATCAAATATGCCCTTAAAAGCCGTACGAAATTACCATAATACCCCAGTTGAGACGTTTGGGCCAAAACGAGTTTGGCCAAATATATTTTCCGTTTAATAAAGTGTGATCTTTTTTCAGACTATTAAAGGTGAGACCTTGGAACTTTTACTAGATTTTGTATTTATGGAGTAGTAGTATTTTACATTGGACTCGTCAACTGAGACGTTTGAACTTTGAATTCACCATTCATCACTAGACAACCGCACCAACATTATGTAAAGTTAAGAAATTCTCGAATACTTGTATTATTTTCTTAGACTAAATTAGCTTGCACACATTAAGATATTGGAAAATAAATAATGTTAACTATCTAATAATATTTATAAATAATACTGTAATACTTAATAAAATATGTATTCGAATTCAAATATCCTAATCTTTATGAAGGAAAAAAGACAAAGCTTTAGACATCTACAATTATTGCGTAGAGTCAGCAGAATACCCTCCCTATCACAGAGATTGGTGTACGCCAATGCATAATGTGGCCACATTTTTAAATTGTTTTTTTACTTTGCATTCATTCCATTCAATGCTCTTACTAAATTAGCTGCCAATAACGTGACAAAATTAATATCTCCAATTCATGTCCAAATCAAAACTAAAGATCTAGGAATGGTTTAATGCGTGAAATCATTTAACAGGGGGCTATATTTCAAAAATGTACTCTGCTTCTGAAGCAGTGAATGATAGACTTAAATTCTCCTATATTCATAAAATTTATTGTCCTTTATAAAATTTATTGTAAATGCAAATGAGATGGAGATTGCATCTGTCAACGTTTGGCGTGATCGGTTGGAGGAGCATAATCAGATATCCCAAACTCGAATTATATTCGAATATAAAGTAAAACAAACGTTTAAGTAAATATAACAGTCAAATATCAAGAGTACTTGAACGAAAACTATCTAAATTATTTAACGGGTAGGTATTAGTTATTACTATAGTTAAATTTAAGATTTTGGCAGATATTATGATAGATGAGATTTTTGTTATATTTTGACAATAAAAATACAGACACGATTGTTCCTCGATATCTATATCTATATCTATATTATATTAAAAGCACGAAGGCCCTTAGTTAAATGTTGTTCGTCTTTTTTACCCATTCGAAATATAGTTCACACTAGGAAAAATAGTCATTTAATTAATATTAGAGACATTAAAATTAACTAAAAATTTAGTTATTGAATGTTTCCTTATTAGAATTATGTAATATATCAAATTTGTAAAAGAAAAGTAATAACACAATATATTACGTTAGGGATCTTTCGACCCGTTTGTACTCTTATTCGGTTAAGGAGTTTTTTGTTTTGCTATTAAACTTTAATTCTAAAAAAAATTGGTAAAACTTTCGACCACTTTCAACTCCGAATTATCACTTTATGTTTACGTTTCAGAAAGAAATATAAATTGTTATTGAATTAAAAAAAAAAAGTTAAAAGAATTAGATTCAATGTTCTATGATTATAAAACTAAACCATTTAGGATAAGAGGTTGAATACTTCTATAAAAGTAGCAATTATTCTATGTTCTTTATCTATAAAATTTTGAGAGAATAATCGTACGACATGAAAATTTACTTGTGACTTGAGATATACTGTCTAATCTTCAAGCTCTTCTTGAGTTACATGATAATATGCGTTCATTTATTCCAGATAGATAATTGCAAATTAAAAAAGTTATCAATTGTATTTTTTATTATCATGTTTCATGTACGATTATCAGTTTAATAATTGACATATTTATAATTTTACAGAGATTGTTAGTCATTGTGTTCCATAAATAACTCAATTAAAGATCTTATTAATTCATAGTATTTTTGTCTAATACTTTATGATTATAATTATTAATTGCTAAGTCAGTTCAAGTTGCTCATATTATGTAAGTAAAAGATAAATTTGATTAGCTATTTTGATTGATTGTATTATATACATTACATGATTTAAGAATATACATGGCAATTGGCTTCCTTGCTTCTAGCCAGAATTTTGATAGTTTCATCAGTTCGTGTAATAATTTTTATTATCTCACGAAAAGTGATTGTTACTTTGATACTATTTCACATTCTTCATCATAACTATTTTAAAGAATATTAGCTTTATGGTATGGTGCAAAATTTTATTGTCTCACTTATATAATATAAAGTTTTTCTAATCATTATAGTTGTATTGCGCACGAAAATAATTTATTACGCTTTAAAAGTTATATCGCATTAATTGAATTTAGAGAGATGGTAAATAAAATACTTATAAGAAAATATTTAAATATATAAATCTTTATTTGGAATTAATATGTAAATTTATAAATAAACCTTTGTTTGATATTATTAAAAACAAATTGAAGTACACTTAACTACTAGACAAACTTGAAAAATGATGGTTTGTATGTTGTTCATGAACTGATGCAAACTAATTATTATATATTGTGACATCAGTGCATTTTTAAAATTTTCAATCCTTATCTTTTGTCTAAGTTATTCTTTTGAATCTATATATTTCGTTTTAATGAGTCAAGCTGTAAATAATTTTTCTTTAATATTATCAAAAGAATATGTAAATAAACTATATTTAGATATTGGGCAAACTTAAAAAATTATACTTTGTGTCATTCAACTCACGTGAACAAATTGTTGTATATTTCGCCGTCAGTGTATTAGGAAATAAATTCTTCTAATATAATGAATCCTTATATTTTGTTCAAGTCTTCTTTTAAATCTATATTCGTTATTAATATGTAAATATATAATAATCTTTTGTTTGGTATTATAAAAAATCTTCAAATAAATTACACTTAAATATTGAGCAAGTTTGAAGAGTGATGGTGTGTATTGTTCAACTAAACTAATTGTTGTATATTGTGGTGTTGATGCATAAGGTAATGAATTTTCTTCATTACTGTGAGTTCAGGTCTATATTCATAATTTATTTTTATATATATTATAGACTTTTATTGAAAGATGCAAAATCCAAAGTTAGTCTAACAAAATTCTTATAAATATCTCTGTGCTAGCGCCGACGAAAAAAATTAGTTTGGAAAAGGTTTATCCAGATCTAAACCTAAAACATCACGTTTGTGGATTTATTTTCACCTGGCTGATCCTTTATTTAATATTATTTTTATTAATAGCATCACTTCTTCTTTATTTCATAAATGACATATTCTTTTCACAAATTTACCATACTTCAAAAATAATGTTATGAGGAATCAAGAAATACCATTAAATGAGGAACTTAGTAGCTAACTTTTCTTTCTCTCACGTTGGATATATTTTTTTTGGGGGGAGGGTGGGGGTCTATTTATAAGTAGCTTATTATAAAAATTGGTCAATTCACAAAATATTAGCAATTAGCAATTTGTAGTCAAAAAAGGTCAAATTTTTATTTTCTTTTGACCGGGTATTATTAGAATAAATTGGGTACATCTTAAGGAGTTTGAATATCAATTTTGGGATGATTTGGTGGAGTTTTGAGGTGGTTTGAATTGAAAAATCAAAGTGGAGGATGAACATGAAAAAAATGATATGTGTACACTATGTATCATTTGTGTATCACTTATTTATAATATTTGTATCAAATGTGTATCACATGAGCGTGATATGCATATGTGATACATGTTTGATACATGTGTCCCAAAAGAATTTTTTGAACTCGATTTTAACTACATTTGATATCAAATCAGTCCAAATTACCTCCAATCTTTCTCAAAATTTGTATACTCACTCATCTATATGTTTTCAATGAAGCTCAACCATACCCATCTGTATTTGTATTTCATCACCTTGTTTGTTGCCCCATCCATGAAATTTTCTTTCCGTCTTGCATTTAATGTTGCTAATCACGCTTAAAAATATGGAAGGAGATCTTTGTATGTAATTCTTGGAGAGAAAGAACCTTATTTATTGGATTTTCAATTTTTATATGTGCTTGGATAGTTTTGTTAAGTATATGAATAATGACTAGAGATAGTAAGTTGGAACTTATTTCGAATATTTTTATAAACTCCCTTTTTTAATTTATGCAAGGTCTTTTCAAATTCCACATAACATTTGCCCCATGATTTTTGTTATTTGAGTTTTCTCTCCTTCACTCTCCTTCTTCTCTTCACACATACATTTTATATTTGTATTTTATATAAATTTGTATAAGTGGCCTATAAAAAATGTACATATTCGATGCATGTATTATGTATATTTCAAGGTTTAATTTATGTATTTTTTATGAAAACTGAATATACTTTGTGTATATTTGACATAAATATTTTTCAAACTTCTCCATGTCATGCAAACATAATAAAATATAATTTATATTTTCAAATAATATATTTAATAATCAGTATATTATTATTACTATTATTATTAGAAGACAATATTCAACCTTTCAATGTAATTTTAAAAAATACATGGTATATTAATGTAACAGTCCAGCCCACTAGTGATATTGTGCGTTCTTGGCCTAGGCTCGCACGAGTTTAAAATACGTCACTAGAGTCAAAGCCATGTCTACTTATATACCCAGCATCTCTCCCATGTTTTGACAATGTGAGAGTCGCCTAGGGTGTCACATAAGCAAGCTGATGTCTCGTTCTTTGACGACATTAACCAAAAAAATCGCTCCACCAACTAAGAACGGCCATGCACCATCATCCATAGAATCAAGGAAGAGCTCTCAGTCAATCAAACTGGCTGCGAAGGGATATGTAACAGTCCAGCCCACTAGTGATATTGTCCGCTCTGGGCCTAGACCCGCACGACTTTATAATACGTCGCTAGGGTCTAAGGCTTGTTAACTTATATACCGATCATCCCTCTTGTGTTTGTCGATGTGGGATTCAGTCTAAATTTTGGGTGTTACAAATACCCCGTCTTATGGACTCAGCATCCTCGCTGAGGTTTGTCCCGCCGCGTGTGATTCGCCTAGACTCAACACTGAGGTTTGCCCCGCCTAATCGGGATTTTCCTAAAATCAATTGAACTGTGACCCACCATCAATAAAGCTAATACAAGAGTGGCTCTGATACCATCTGTAACAGCCCAACCCACTAGTGATATTGTCTGCTTTGAACCTAGGCCCTCACGGGTTTAAAATGTGTCGCTAGGATCTAAGACTTTTAATTTATATACCCAGTATCGCTCTTGTGTTTTGCTGATGTGGGATTCTGTCTAAAGGGTGGATTTTACATAATGATGACCTGCCCAATTCTAACGAGAGTAAAGAGGCACAACAAACTTCACATCTACAAGCTCTCGTTATAATAAGAGTAATTTATATTATTGACGAACGGCCCGATCCTATAAGAGTAATTTATAATACTACCGAGGGAGGTTATGACATTTTGGTGATTTCATATTGATCCATGTATGAAATTTACTATTAAGTTTATCTGTTGTTGCTACTTGTTGTACTTCACACATATCTATTTCAGGTATTTTATTATTTGACGACTAGTAGATACCATGTCGACATTCGTCATTACTTCTTCGAGGTTAGACTAGATACTTACTAGGTACGCATTGATTTACGTTCTCACGCTCAACTTCTACACTGATTGTGCAGGTACCGAGACAGGTACTTCCAGTAGTCACACGGGCGCGTAAACACTATCATGGAGACTTAGTGGTGAGTTGCTTGCCTTGCTTCCATCTGCAGTACCAGAGTCTCCCTCTACCTTATTTGTTGTTTATGTCTATTTTAATTCCAACAGTAGCTGTAGTAGTTTTGTATATTCCCTATATAGCTCATGCACATGTGACACCGAGTTTTGAGAGTTTTTATTGAACTTTCACAGTTGTTCTTATTGTTATTATCACTTTACTTTATGTACTATTAATACCCGTATTTTTTGGTAAAGCAGTGCGTATGTTTTCCATGGGTTTCATGTTTAGTTCCTATTTAATTAATGAGCAATTCTAAGTTTAAAGGCTACATTGGATAATTCAGAAGGAGGTTCACCGTTGGCTTGCCGAACCACATCGTTAGGCGCCATCGCAATCTAATAAGGTATTTGGATCGTGATAGTATTTTCTTTGGGCCTAGGCCCTCACGAGTTTAAAACGCGTTAGGGCCTAGGCCCAGAGCGGACAATATCACTAACGGGCTAGACCGTTATAATTAAATATTTTTATTTTAGTATTATTTTAGCCGTTATATGCAATATATAATAGTAATATTTGATAATATTTTATAGTTGTTTAGCTTCATCTGTATATTATTATATATATATATTCTGCATTTCTTAGTTTTATATTTTGTAAAGGCCAAAATTTGGCAACCCTTTAAAATTTCCTCACTTTTCTTAGACACTCTATTTTACTTCTGTTCCATTTGAACACTTTAATCATTATCTTATATGTGCCATTTAAACACAATTTAATGATGTGGTATAGTGCATATATTACACCTTTTACCGGCGTGTGAGGGATTTATTTTTCATTTTAAAAAACTTTTCTCTTTCTTTTTCCTCCTGTTCTTTTGCACCATGGAATTCTTTAGCTTTCATTGCCGGAATAAGTGAAGAATATTGCCCGAAATATTTCACACATTTATTCTTCTTCGTCTCTCTACTCTTTTCTCAACTCAAATTCTTTCTTCTCTAATTGGCCACCATTAGCGACCCGCTGCACTATTTCACCATACCCAGATCCCATTTCTCCAATCCATGTACCCTCTCCATTATCTAAATTTGTCAAAAATTAAAGCCCCTAATTCATTCTGCAGGTTGTTCGTGCTTCCCACCCAATTCCAACCCTTCTCCCTTCAGATATGAGGTCAATATTCTCTTAACTATGGAAGAATAACTTTTTCAGATCTGAAATACGGAGGTTCAAGCACCTCCGAGCTTGTTGGTAGTGATTTTACTTTGGGGATTGACTTACACGAATATACTCCATAGTATTACGGAAGCAAAAAGGAACCCAAATAGAAACTTCGCCGGTGAAGCATCCATTTCGCCGCGGCCGGTAGCAATCCCAATCGCGTGAATCCTCTTAAATTTCGCGTCTCACTGTTCTATCATTGCTTAAATAATTGAATTACTCGACGAAAAAATAGTTAATTACAGTTTTACGTGATGTTCATGGTGTGGAAGTGAAGATCAAATTGAATTTTGAAAGATTTACAGAAGAAAAAGGGGATGGAGAAAGGAGGTGAAAATGGTCAATAAGTTGAAACGAAGTGAATGGGTTGGATCAGGGGAATAATAAGATATTTGAGTTGAAGGATTGAGTCTGTGAGAAGATGACATGGGTTCTAGAAGAAAACGGTGGGAGGGGGTTCTTGCTTATCTTTTAATTTTTCTTTTGTCATTTTTTTTAATTTGCTTAAGTTAAATCCACGTGTCTTTATCTTATTCGTTATCCTGTGGTTGAGATTTTATTTTTCTTTTATTCTTTTTATTTTCTCAAAAACCTTTTTTAATTTTTAATAAATTCACGTGTCTCCATCTTATTGGTTACTCTAGCGTGTGAATTCCACGCATCTATTACGTTTGGTTGCCTATAAATTTTGTGTCTAAATGACACATCTGAGGTGTGGTTGGAGTATTCAAATGGAACGGATTTAAGATAAAGTGTCAAAGTAAAAGGTGAGGACAACTTTAAGGGACTGTCAATGTATTTGGCCTTTTGTAAATGATACAAAAGCAAACACGAATAAATAGGAGGATACCTGTTTAGCAAGAAAAAAAAAGAGATTGTTTAGGTTAATTTAGAGATTTAATTTTGGGAATTTTTAGAAACCACTATTGTTTAGCGACTATTAACTTCATATAGCTACCATATACATAATTATTTTCTATAGCTACTATTCAGTTGTTACAGTAGTATACTTGTTGTATGCGCGTTGTTGTATTCATGAATACAACAACAAAAAGTAAAAATTAGGGTAGTCCAGCTGTACGTGCATATATTCACATGTATTCGCACCACGTATTCATGAATACAGCAGCAAAAAGCGCCTAAAATCAGGGCAGTCCAGCTGTACGCGCATGTATTCACATGTATTTGTGCTGCTATATTCATGAATACATCAATAAAAAGCGCCTAAAATCAGGGCAGTCCAGCTGTACACGCATATATTCACATGTATTCGCGCCATGTATTCATGAATACATCAGCAAAAAACGCCTAAAATCAGGGCAGTCACGTATGTATTCACATGTATTCGCGCTGCTGTATTCATCAATAAATCAGTAAAAACACCTAAAATCAGGGTAGTGCAGCCATATGCGCATGTATTGATAAGTATTCGCGCTATGTATTCATGAATACAGTAACGACAATTACCTTAAAAATAGGTATGTCCAACTGTCTAAGAGAGAGGAAAATCATAAAATAGCGTATTTTATGCCTTATTTCATACCTCAATGGTAGTATATACCATAAATACTTATTTTGTTATAAAATATAAAAAGTAATTATAGAAAATAATATTTTAAAATAATTTTAATTTATAATAAATAGGTTTATACCTTTACTATAGAAGGTAAAATATCCTTTAGTTTTCGGTCCACTAACAAATCCTTAACATGTTAAATTTTAATGTGTATTATCCTAATTTGAATTCTTGAAAAAAAAAAAAAGGAATTATAGGGCACATTGTTCTGTTTTCTTTATGAAAAATAATTTTAAATAGATCCTTGAAATTAGCACGCATGTTTCCTAACTTCAAGGTGGTGGGGATTGGATTATTCCATCTTTATAGTTTTTTCGTTAAGAAAGTAAATTTTTAGCTGCCATGTTTGTTAATCAACTATTACTACTAGGATTCTTTAATTTTTTCTTAAATCTTGCACATTTATGTTTTTCCCCTTTGCTATTAAGACTAAAATAGTATGGCCTATCAGTTTTCAAATTGATAATTGAAAAATAGTCAAAATTTGTAAAGTCATTAAAAAATAGTCATTATTTTATGCAGATATAAAACTTGTACAAATATACCATAACTGAAATACAAAATGTTCCAACATAATATGCTGGATTATGAAACTCTTGCTTATAAACTTTCCGCGTAGTATGTTGGAAGTGCAACACATTATGAATTCCATCATATTATGCTGGAATCTCATACGTAAAAGAATTCGACTTCCAGCATATTATGCGCGAATGTTGTCCGCATTTTGAGGGTGTTCTTTTTCAGATTTTATTTATATATTAAAAAGTTACTAAATTTGGATTACTTTTCAAATTGTAATTAATTTCAATTAACAATTGCAAATCAGGCTATTCGTGATTTTTTTTTCTATTAAGGGGGCAAGGGAACAGATAGTCCATTTTGGGGGTCCCATTTTAAGGTATAGCATGCCATTTTGCATTTCGGTAAATTTTGCGTCCAAAATTGTCTCCACTTTGCTTGCGTAATTGTCCGCAGTTAAGGCATATTGCTTATGCAAGAGAACTTCAAACACATAAAGTTTGAATTACAATTGTCTGAGTTTGAAACAAGTAGTAGCTTTTCTAAAATTTGAAGAACCAATTTTGATCGCTGCCAATATTTTCAAGCTTTTTCAATAATATCCACTTGATTTAAACTCAATTTTCATATTTGAAATTCAAGACTCATTTCTTCAAGCTTCCAATAATAGTGATTTGTTAATGTTTCTGATTTTTTCAACAACACCCACTTGATTAGAATTAATTTTTTGATTTGAAATTCATGATTCACATTAGGATTGGGAACCAGGGTAGTGCGGAATGTAGCCAAACAACGTTATAATGATAATAACAAAGGCAATGCAAGTTGATAATAATGACAATTGAAGCATATAAAAGGAGGCACAAATTCAACATTGTTCGGTCAAAGTGATTGACGAGCGCAAACACAACACGAAATTAATACTCGCTAGCCAAAGATAGTATAGTTATGATTATCGTTTCCACAGGGATTGGATATAAACAATGTTCAAGTAATTTCTAGCTTAACGCTATTCAGGATAATTAACACGTTGGTTGGGATGATTAATAACTAAAATTAACTATGAAACTAAAACAATTAACAATTGATCACTGGAAGACAAGAGTTGAGCAACACTGAAATATCAATGGGAGAAATAAGGAGCATGACAGGATAGACAAAAGATAGCTATTTGGGACCCAACTCTAGTTCAATTCACTCTAATGTCCTAATGATTCTCAAGAATTCACTCGATGATTAGTTCAAACGTGTAGTCAAGACTCCTCTCTTGATTAAATCTTAATTCCACGAGGTGAACTAATATAAGCACTATGAAAATATGCAAGCATGCGTTAATGGATTACTCTTCAGGAAAATGTCTCTCAAATATTTTCCTAACTTGATTTAATCAACAATTCGACAAGCTTTTTCGATTACTTAAGAGAATCACTGAATTAAACAAAAAAGAAAAATTAATGCAAGATAATCCCTACAATATTCCTCTTTCTATTAAATAAGTTGGTGAATAAAGTTGCAAACAAGCTCCATAAACGAATTCAAGCAAGAACTAGAGTTAAAATTCACACATATCAACCAAAATGTTATATCTACCAAAACCTAAGGGAAACCATTTGTAACGACCCGACCGGTCGTTTCGAGAGTTATGGATGTTTTAGACGTCAATACCACACAATTATATAAGTTAATTGTGAGGTACCCAATTTTTCGAGTGCTGTCTAACTGGAAGAACCTGGTTCTTCTTGATGTACTTACTTCTACTGTTGCAGAATATTAAAAGCAGTAAAGTAAAACACAGAGATAATCTCTTGGTTAATTGATATTTCACATTCACAAATATCTCCTATGCAGATACGATTCATGTTCCAACTATTCAGTTCAAGATGTGTGCTCTGATGGATCTGGTTCAACTGGTCAGCCATTTGTCAATCTTCTAACTATGCAGTGACATGGGTCAACAAATTCTCTTTTTTTAATGATGACAAACTCTGTGCTTAATCCTGTATACACTTTAAACACTTTGTACAGTTTTAAGCATTAATCATAGAGAAACCAGGTTCATTATGTTATAAATATCACTTTGAATTTTTTTTTTGAAAAAGTTCAACACATATCTTCCCCCTTTTGGCATCATCAAAAAGTTTGCAAAATGATACACTTACCAGATTTATTAATTATTACTCATGGCCATTGAGGCAACTGCAGGTGCAAAGCATGATTAATCAACACAAGAAGCCAATAAATGTTAGCTAACTAAGAAATTGAGACAAGTCAATAACTAGAAGCAAAATTCATTTATTAGTAACAATTATCAACCACCATACAGAAAAACAAAAACAAACCAACCATGAGCAAAAAACAGAGTAAAAATAACTTAAACTGAACAACTGGTCTAAAGAGGGGTTTTGGAAGCTTTGGACAGTCTAAGGATGGGAAGGTGCAGAGGAGGTTGTGGTCTTGAACTGTAGGAGAGAAATCATCTTCTTAAGAAAACCCTCATTCTTTTCTTTCTCCTTTTCTACTTCAGCCCTAAGAGCATCCCGCTCAGCTTCAACCTCAATCACACGAGACTTCAAACGAAGGATCTCCATATCCTTGATCTCGTTTTCCTGCACCAGAGTTCTAACTTTGCTGTTGACTGGTTTCTTTCATAGATGAACCAGGTTCATCCACAGGAACATTGAAACTGTAGTCACAAGTCAGCAAAGTTTCCTTCCCGAAAACGTCTTTGGCAATAGCCATCTCAGCCTTCTTCACTGGAACCCCAAAATGTGCAAGCACTGCTGTCAGAATGAAGCCATATGGAATTGCGTGTGCTTTGGTTCCATTCACAACTCTGTCAAAGAGTTGGATGATGAAAGCCGGCCAATTTATTTGCTTTCCCCTGTACAAGCACTCCATCAAGGTCAGATCCATATAATTTGCAATATGCCTTATTTCTTGTCTAGGCAGTAGGAACTTAATGACGAACTCGAAGAGTAGCTTGTGCTCTGGCTTCATTTCACTCTTGTAGACCGGCCTGGGTTCAATCTCCTTCTCATTATAACTGAAGAATCTGGTGATGTTGATTGCTGAGGCCATCTCATCTAGACAAGGCCATCTTTGCCTTGTGTAGTCCTCATAGCCCTCAGCTGGTATGTTCAAAATAACACCCAGTTCTTTATCATCAAAGGAAACATCAATTCCGTTGACCATGGAGGTGACCCTACCTTCCTTGAAAATGGTATTTCCTATGAATTCTACCAACTCAGCCCTTACCAGCCTACCTTCCATGCGAAGGACCATGTCCTTCCACCCCTGCACCTCTAGAGTTTCCAGCAGATATTGCATTCCAGGCTCCTCTAGATCCTTCATCAACTTACTCTTCAGTATTGTTCTCTTTCCAAACATGGTAACTCTGTCAGTCACCTCTCCTATTTCCTTCTCCTCCTCTCCACTCCAGTCTGCATCATCATCCTCTTTCTCAACAATTTTCACTTTCTTTGGCTTGTCCCTGGTCCTCTTAACAGATCTTGTTGGTGTGACAGACACTCTAGCTGACTTCTTTCAAGAAGACTTAGCCTTTGTGGGTTTTGGTGTCTTAAATGCACCTGGAGCAGACTGCTCCTCCTGTTGGACCAGGTCCAACGTAATCTATTCAATCTCAATAGCCTCAACAGGCTCTCCAACTTCGCTTTTCCCTTTGCTACCCTCTTCTTCTTGCTCTCTTTCAGAGCCTTTTCCAATTTCTCTTCTTCATCTCTCACAGTGCTACGAGTAGATCTTACTTTTGGAGCAGGAACACCAACAACTTCAGAAACTTTTCTTTTCTTTGAAGGAACTGGATGAGTTGTCTTCTTGGACTTCTGAGTCCTCCTTTTATTAAGGTTATAGGACTCACCCAGTTTCTTCAGCCTTTCAGCTGATGTTTCTTCCCCAGATGAAACATGTTCCTCTGTTCCTTTCTTCATACTTGCAAGACCTGCTACAACCTCCTCAACTATGCTTCCCCCTAAATCTGTGACATTTTCTCCAACAGTTTCAGGAATGGGACCATAAATAACCAACGTGGTACCATCCTCCCTAGATCCCCTCTCAACTTTTTTCCCTTTCTCAAGAATTATTTCTTTTCTACCACCCATCTACCTTTTAGGTACTTCAACATCAATAACAGACCCAACCAACACGAATCTTTTATCAGTAGAAGCAAATTCAGAATTGATTTCAGGATTACCTTTTTCAGAACTAGTTGAACCAGGTGCTCCTCATTGGATGATTTAAAAGATTCACTGGACGAATCAGACTTAGTACCTTTGTCCGCTTTAATAAGATCCTCCAAGAATTTTTCCCTAGTCCCAGAAGCAACAGATTTTTGGGAAAGAACTTTGACACGACGATTCTTGGGGGCAGGAGTAGGGTTTGGAGTGGGTTCAGGAATGGGTGTATTTTCAGTGGTTGACGAAATTTCTGGTGATTGAGAACTGTATACAGATGGAGAATTGGAGACAGATTCAGAATTTCCTCCATCGTAATAACGATTAGGTGATGAATTAGGAGAAGAAGCGGGTGGTGGTGAAGACATGATTATATATTGTTAGGAAGAAAAGGCGAGTAATCAATTTTGGTTTGTGTAGAATGAGTTGAACTTGGTCTGAAGGTTGCTTTATGAAGAGAAGCGTAATGATGACCTTTTATAAGATGCGACTAGGGAGATTTCAACATGCAGAATGCGTACTCAAGTAGGAGTCTAATCGCCAAAGGACTGACTTGATTAGACATTTAATTTCTCCCTAAAACTAGGCTAATTAAGTGAAGATTGGACTTCTTGAAACTGGTTCAATTTGGGTGATTACGAAGTATTTGAATTTGAACCAATTATGGAAAGAATCCTGCTCATGTATGACTGTAATTGAATTAATATATGGAGAAGAGTATGTAACTCATCAGTCAGATGAATCATCATGGATGACAAGGTTCATCCTGTTAGTAATCTTTAAATTGCCTCAATTTACAAAGTTAGATAAACATCATTAGTATACAGGGAATCATATTAATACATGGCACAAGAGTATGGAAATAAAGACATGATGCTGAGAAATTATTAATCTGATTAAGTACCTAATTAAAATTTTCTAGTCAAATTTTTTTTCTTTCATTTTTTCAGTTTTTTTTTTCGAATTTTTTTTTCAATCAGGTGATCTTAATCATCCCTAATTCCAGCCTGTTTCTCTAAAAATACTCCCTACTAAGTGCTTTAGTGAATATATCAGTAATTCGATGATCAGTAGCACAAAATTCGATTGAGATCATTGCTTTTTCATAGTTATCCCTTAGGAAATGGTGCCTAACATCTATGTGCTTAGTTCTCTTATGATGAACCAGGTTCTTCGTCATACTAATTGCACTAGTGTTGTCACAGAAAATAGGAATGCATCCCACATCAATACCAAAATCCATGAGTTATTTCTTGATCCATAGCAACTGGGCACAGCATGAGGTTGCATCCACATATTTAGCCTCAGCAGTAGACATGGCTACTGAATTTTGTTTCTTGGTAGCCCAAGACACAAGGCATGAACCCAGAAAGTGAGA